>OZ010673.1:13884250-14141750 GCA_963932185.1 Troglohyphantes excavatus | reverse complement strand
TTGATTTAGTACGAAAAGACACCTTACGCACATGTACGCTGTAAGTAGAACAGTCACAAAATGGGAAGCTAATATTTCGAGAATCCCTGGTTTAAGTAAAACAAATAAGCGGGCGTTGTACGCATTTCATTTTTAGCATTCTTGTACGTATGTTGTCTTTTATTACTAAAACAATGCTCCTTTACAGCATTGTAATGGACTATTGTCATACATGTTGTATAATTTTAGAGTTCGGCAAGCTAATTCCGTAGAGTATTTCCGCTAGAGGACGCTGTGCGCGGTCTCATCGTATAGCGCGTAGTTATTTTACTATACCTATACACTACTTTTATAACTATAGCTGTCAGCGTTCCACAGTTATGGGGGGAAGAAAGGACAAAGTGTATCAATATTATGCAAATGACTTGACAGGGGTGAATTTTGTTGTCTGCCACCAGTTTCTTAACCTCCAAATTATCTACCACCAGTTTCTTAATTTCCGAATTATCTGCTACCAGTTTCTTAACCTCAAAATTGTCTGCCACCAGTTTCTTAATCTCCAAATTGTCTGCTACCAGTTTCGTAACCTCCATATTGTCTGCCTTTATTTGAGAACGTGTAAGGGACCTTAAAACGGAGTTTTTGTTGGAATCTTCAGATTCGACGACAATCCAAGTCTAGTTGTCCTGAGCGAATAAACACGTTCTATTAGTTTGGTTTTTGTTGTTCTAGTAATCTTCATGTACATTTAGAAAATGTCTTTTTAAAATCATGACGACTTGGTCAATGGAATTTATATTATTATTTATTGAGGAGTTTAGGAATGCAATGCCAAAAAAATATATAAAAACCTTAGGCCCATTCTACGCGAACGAGAAAAACGCGCGCGAGCTTTTTGAGATGACTATGTGATTCGAGAATCCAAAAGACGTGGTTTGTATTCTGGAATCACAGAGTCATCTGGAAAAGCTCGCACGCGATTTTCTTGTTCGTGTAGAATGGGCCTTAGGAGTACTTTCTGTACTTGCTGAGTGCGAAGAGTGTCAACTGTGACACTCAGACAAAACTGAACGATCAACCGTTCAATGTGTAGGCAGAGATCGCATCAGTTAATTCGAAATTCGGAGATAAAAGTTAGGCGCCAATGACACCTAGCAATTTTTTTAGTTGCCAAAACGTTCTGCTTAGGTATAATTTTAAAATAATTCAAATTGCTTAAGCATAGCTGCCAACTGTTATGATATTTTTGTAAGAGTTAAAGATTCTTTTGAATAAAATTAGAAGCTTGTTTATATTTGTACATACTTATAAAATATCACCGTATTACTGCAAAATTACCTGAAAAGTATAAGAGTAATTATGGAAAATTAGCACTAGACGTAAAAAAATGACGACTTGTTGTAAAATTACGGTCGTTTTAGATCCAAAATACAAGTAACGACCGCTAAATTCGAACACTGAGTGCGACGTTAGTTTAACCCAGTGGTCGACAAACCGCGGCTCGCGAGCCACATGCGGCTCTTTGGCCTCTTGAGTGTGGCTCTTTCAAAAGCAAACACGCCTCAATCAGATTGAGGACGTTTTTAGCATAGGCAAGCTTAGGAATACCCCAATTAAGTTAATAACAATGTACCTACCTATATTGATTAAGTTTAAAAAATTTGTCTCTCAAAAGAAATTTCAAACGCTGTACTATTGATATTTGGCTACTGAGTTTGCAGACCACTGGTTTAACTAACCCACTTCCCCAGGTTGCCGTGGCGTCGGTGGCTACCATCGTCCGTCCGAAAACAAGACACACTTCGTCCACAAGAGATCCCCGCTCCTTGGAAGGAGGAGGAGGAGGAGGAGAAGGCAGACCGAGCTGTTCAGGATGGGCGAGCAGTACATGGACGACGCGTACGCGATCTGCCTGCGACACCTGGCCGCGTGCCAGGAGGACCAGCTGACGTCGCCCACCTGCGAGACCTACCTCGAGAAGTGCGTGCCCATCCTCAAGTGCAAGCGGTGCAAGGGGAGAGTAGAGGCGGCCGCCACTTTTGACACCATCGGGGACCTGGAGAGGAGCGGAACCTTCAACTTCAAATCTGAGTAATTTCGCTTGAATCGCTTCTTGTCCAGCTACAAATTCAGATTCTTTAAGTGCCCACTGTATAGAAGGTCGCATGGAACGTAATTTTTACGTCATAAACTGAAGGCCGATTTCGGTTTCTGAGTGGATACGATACAGGAGTTACGATATTGTCTTTCTGTACCTCTTTTGGCTTCCAGTTTGTGACGTAAAAAGCATGTACCATACGGTTTTCATACAATGAATGCTGATCGGCGACGAAGCTGCAATAGGGTACGTGATATATCTTGTGCGCGTTGCAGAGGGCGTATGTAGAGTAGGGTACAATAGAGTAGGTAATGACTTAATCAAATACGAAACTGATATACAGGTATTTGTAATAAAACTTACATTTGTAACCACTATTACAGCTACTAGTGTTCTCCCTATGGAGAAGAACGTTTCCGCCGTGGGCAAAGGGGTTGGGTGAGAATTGGCGTCCTTCTGTCTGGCTGCTCGAGTATCTTTACCTCATTTCTGAATACTACGTGTCGAACGTGAGGGCGACAAGCAACTGTTTAATTTCTGCAACAAAATTACACACTTGTAAGTATTAGAACACCTGATAGGCATCGATTTGAGTTCAATGGATTATACCTACTATGGCAGAGTCAACTCTCACATACGCGACCACTTCCGCCCGGATCGACAAACGTACTACCGAGTCATGTCTTTGTGAACTCCACGCTTCGAGCATGAATGGCCAGTAGTAAAGAGAATATGACGACATAATCGTGAGGCAAACATCTCAGACCAAATCGCTACAAACACGTGACTTCTTTTCAAAATTATGAATTAAAAAATACTCGCGATTGGCTGATGATTTGGGAAATGTAACAGTGACATTTTATGAATGGAATGACGTCATTAGTCACGTGTTTGTAGCGATACATGTTGACCTCACTTTGATGTCAGCGAGATGATATCCCGATGTTTGCTCTACTATGAGGGATTCATGCTCGAAGACTCCACGCGCGAGGTCAAATTTAGTTCTTATTGCGGCATGAATGACGCAACAATGGCGGCATCTGCGTACGCGACATATGCGGGATCGAGTAACTACACAACGATATAAAAGTAATTCACGGGGGTACTACAGTTGCAAAGATATAAGGGATATTATTATTATTATATACTATCGTTATGTGGTTTAGACAAGTGACCTTTTACTGACCGAAATGAAAGACGTTTCACGTCAAAAATGATTTCAAATTCAACACATTGACACTATTTTTTCAAGTTAGTGTATAACGACGTGGGATTTGGCGATAATGTCGGAGGAATGAGTGCATGGTGACGGAGTGATTGAAACAATTATGTATGAGGAGTTAGTTTAAAATGACGAGTGATTTCCATACGAACGTCTGAGGAGTGTTAGTGTTTTTTGACGAAGGATTTTAGGGATAATCGTGATTCTCTTACAGGATGCCGAGGAATTCCCTATTTGTTTACGCAGACGATCAGGGCCATTCCAACTTCGTAGAGATGGAGAGAGAACAAAGTCTCCATGGTCCAGACAGTGTGTTGAGCAGATCCATTGTGGTGAGATTATACATTGGCATTTTAGTATATCAAGCTCTTTCATTGGGGTACACGAGGGTAGACATGACATTATTGAAATATATTTAAACTTTAGGTTCAAGCTAAGATAATATTTAAAACGGAACATTTAAGTGGCCGCTTTACGATATTGACCCACTGGGACGAAACACGACCGATCACATGAAGATTGTAAACATGAATGAATAGGGTGTTGCCACCACTAAGTTACAAGTTATATGCATGGGTTGTTCTATTACAAACAAGCAGGGGGTGATGGGAAAACGGGCATTAATATCCTACATTAGTAATTTAGGAAGAATATATTTCTACAAATTAATATTAATTAATTAATTAATGAAATTATTATAAAGTAAAAACTAAACTATCCTAACCAAAGCACGGTAATTAAAACAAAATAATAACAAATAAATAAAAATCAAAGTTATATGTAGAAAAACTAAAAAAATACAAAATAAATAAAAACATAAGTTAACTGTATAAAAACTAAATAAATTAAATTTATACAAATAGATAGATTAAATAAAATTAGTTAAATAAATTAAAAGTAATTAACTTAATTAAATTAATTAATTAGATTAAATAAATTTAAATAAATTTATTTAAAATGAATTAATTAAATTAATTAAAATTAAAATTAATTAAAATTAAATTTATTAATATTAAATTAATTAAAATTAAATTAATTAAAATTAAATTAATTAAAATTAAATTAATTAAAATTAAATTAATTAAAATTAAATTAATTAAAATTAAATTAATTAAAATTAAATTAATTAAAATTAAATTAATTAAAATTAAATTAATTAAAATTAAATTAATTAAAATTAAATTAATTAAAATTAAAGTAATTAAAATTAAAGTAATTAAAAATTAAATTAATTAAAATTAAATTAATTAAAAATAAATGAATTTTAATTAAAATAATTAAATTAATCAACATTAATTAAAATCAATTACATTAACTAAAATCAATTAACTAAAAACAATTAATCAAATTAAAATAATGTAAATTAAATGAATTTTAATTAAAAGAATTAAATTAATCAACATTAATTAAAATCAATTACATTAACTAAAATCAATTAACTAAAAACAATTAATCAAATTAAAATAATGTAAATTAAATGAATTTTAATTAAAAGAATTAAATTAATCAGCATTAATTAAAATCAATTACATTAATTAAAATGAGTTGCATTAATTAAAATGAATTACATTAATTAAAATGAGTTGCATTAATTAAAATGAATTACATTAATTAAAATTACTTACCTTAATTAAAATGAATTAAATTAAATTAATTACTTTAATTAAATTAATTAAAATTAAATACATTTAGTTAAATTCATTATAATTAAGTAAATTGTTAAAAACGTATTTGTAAAAATGTAATTAAGTTTATGTATATTAGTTACTTAATTCAAATAAATTAATTGAATTAAAGTTAATTAAAAAATGAATTTAATGTAGTGAAACCCCTTACAAAATATTTTAATAAAAAATTAATTAATTTTAAATAAATTGAATTAAATATGAATAAATTGAATTAAATATTAATATAAGAACGGCTTGGCTGTAAGTGCAAATACAAAGTCTCGAGATAAGAGCGTTTAAAGTTTGCAATTTGCTTTGGAAATAATGTTAAGTGGAATGTAATCAACTCGTTATTCAGCAATCTATTGAACTAGAACCCACACCATTCACCACATATATAGCCATTGCTAAGCACTCTTGGGAACATAACAATATATTTTATTTGCGTAACCCACATTTAATTTGCAAAACCAAATATCTAGTAGAGATTGACTTCCTGGAGACGTTTCATATTTTCAGCAATATTGATTCGATTGTCAATGAAAAATTTGCTGTTCCGATATTTCACGCTTGTTGGCACACAATAGTTAACTCCAGCCAATTGAGATAGTTTTTAGTTCTTGTGCAACACTTTCAATTGTGGGTTTATTTTCATTTGATTCTGCACACATAATTTTTATTTCTACTGATGAAGGGATGTGTATCACCCGAAACATGTCTACATTTTCTCAAGGATAGTGGAGACTATATATAAAGTTGTGCTGGTTCTCGCGCTTTCTGATGGAGGGCGGAGAAAAGTATTCTTTTGACGTCATAGTGACGCCTTCCACCGCCTTCAACTGTCTGTGGGCGTGTCTAATGCTCTCGTTTGTACAGTCGTTTTAGGATAAATTGTCGCTATTGACAAGGAGTACTTAATTTAACAAGAATTCTTGTTTTTAACTAATCATGAATTTATTTAAAAGAAAACAGTTAAAATTTGCTTCAAAAAACAATTTGAATCGATTTGCAAAGTTGTTTCGTTAATAAAATATTTCGAAATCGATTTGAACCAATGGTTCTTGACGTGCTGCCATCTATTTGTTTTTTTTGTGAACTATTTAAAAGTGATAATCGTTCATTTCATTTAGAATTCGCTAAATTTTAAGAGTTTAAATTATATTTTAAGAATTGTATTTAGTATGTAAAAATTACAAAAGAGTTGCTTAATAAATTAAGCGTATTAAAATAATATTAGCTGCCACGAGAGCATGTCCATGAATTTTGAAAGAGTAAAATGGGAGTCAGAACCATCATGTCAATGCATTTGTATTGGACATATTAAATGAGTTATAATTTCAATCAAGTAAAATACGGGGACATAACAAAACAAGGACGGATTAGCAGTGAAGCTACCTGAACACAATTATTTACAGATATTTACATTATTTTGCTAATTAAAACATAAATCACCAGTTGTTACCCAACCGGGGATCGAACCTAAGTAGCTATGCTTGAAACACACAGCCAATGAGAATGATCAAAAACTCATAGTAAGGCGGAGCTAAAATGACGTCAAAAAGATACTTTCCTTGCCCCTTTCAACAAAGCGAAACACGAGCACACCTTATATATATATATATATATATGGTCTTCCTTGAGATTTTATGTATTTTTATTGCAAATTTTTGATGTTCATTTGTATTTTATATTCTTAATGCAATGTTCTATAAGACGATTTTTTTTTATCTTATAATGATTTATAATAAAATTTTTGTTGAAACTAATGAAATTAAAAATGAATTAAGGTGAAAACTAAATAAATTTCTTAAACTTTTCGAGGAATGAAAATTATATATATAAAAAAATGTATTTTTGTTTTAGTTGAGCGTTCTGCCTAAAAATTCGAAAGAAGACTTCGTGAGCATCGCATGTTGCAGGATAGAGAATGCGGGGCCCATGATGATTGTGTGAAAGGGGAGCAGTAAATAGGAACTCTTTTTCGTAGACCTTTTTAATTTTATGCGTTAACTTATTTGAGAATTTAAAAGCATGTGAATTAAAGGATTAAATTCAATGCAAAGGAGAATGATATTGATTAAAATATTTAAGGAAAGCCACTGGGTACTAAGAGTGCTTTCAGGTGCCTTATCAAAATGCACTATTATGCTGAAAAACTCCATCGTACTTTCAACATTTCGTTGTTGATTCTAGTTTCGTTTGTTCGTGGTTTCTGCTTGTACTTTACAGTGGAATTTCGAAACAATAAAAAAAACTCCAACATAACGGAATTTTTATTTTTCGCTAAAAACACAATTTACATTTGAAGGCATAAAATGTATATTGTCATGAACACAAGTTATACAAATAACTTAATTTGTGAAGGTAGAAAGCATTTTTTTTAATAATAGAGCAGAGGAACCCGGGGCTAGTTGTCGCACGGATTGGTTGTCATAGTTCTAAGTATTTGCCGCTACGTAACGGTCTGGACTCAAAATAGTCAATGTTTTCATCATCCGGATGGTGTATACGTCATTTCAAGTGAATTGCAATGATTCTCAGGATTTTATTGGTGTTTTTGACTTGTGTGACTATTGTGTGACTCTCTATTCAATGAAATCAATCTCTCAACTATATTTTCTGTTATTCTGCAGCGTTTCATGTATCACATTCTATTCTGTATTAACATTTTAGGTTAGGTTCTATAGCATTTCCACCAAATCGTGGTTTGTTTGAAATGTTCATGCAGGTTTGGTTGGAACAAAAAAACATTACCTTAAAAAATTCCATCTTAATAATTCATGACAACCAACCAATAATTATGGAACAACCGACTCGGTGCCGGGGCTAGTTGTCGCAACAAATTTGCTCAATCAAAAACTTATTTATCTAAACAACCACTTATGGCTGCGGTCTCAAATCTGCGTGAAAATATAGCTGAAGATGCATATTGAAGGGTATTTTATGATAGAAAGGTAATCTGTAAACACTGCCTCTTCAAAAATTAAAAATTAAATTACTACAACTTGCCCCCGGCTCCCCTAATAAATAAATTGAATACTTTGTTTAAAGAGGAGGATAAGTCGTCAGGAGTGGGTAGTTTTAAGAGACAACTAGATCGGTATTGGGGGGATTGTTAGGATGCGTCAATCAGGATCAACTTTGCTGGGTTCTGATATTTAATTGGCCGTGATTATTTCTACAACTGTTTCTATCGTGATTCATGTATATTTTCGTTAAGTTATGTTTATTATTTATATCTGTTTCTCAATAATTTTATATAGTATTTTTTTTTAATAAAATGTTCTCAGTTAGTGAAAATTCATTGTTGATACAATTTCAAATGCTCCAGGCGGATTAATTATTTTTATTTCTATGATATTTTAACATAATATTGCTTAAAATATTTAACTACTTACTTTTTGGATGAATATTAAAGACATAATTTATAATTTTCTTAAATATAAAATTTTAATGAACTTTTAAAGAAAAGTTTGCAAACAAATCTCAACATTTTTTTATATCTCCGAATTAAAAAAATCAAAGTTTTGTTATTATATTTAAGATGTATCTAAAAATGCAAAAAAATATACTTTGAAAAATTGAAACGTCTATAACAGTTTAAAAAATGTGTGATAATAAACTTAAAAATGATCATAATTAAAAAACATTAATTTCCAAATTTTCCTCGTCTTCACAGTAACTATCAACAGTTATATTGTAAAAAGTTAAAAAAAAAGTTTTGTAAGTTTCTCTTTCTCTCTATCTCTCTCCCCACTGTATTCTTAAAACTATAATTTCCACTTAAACTTGTTGATGCCTGTTTTTAAAACAAATTTGTGATTTTTACAATAAACAGTTGTTAAAATATGGATATGTTTCGATTGCAAAAAAACGTACCTTTTGTTCACAAAATATGTTCAAATTTGAAAATCTATTTATTTCGTTTGTTTCATGTTTCGTTATTTTTTTCGTTTGTTGAAGACTTTTTTTTCATTGAAAAATGCAAGTTATTCATAAAGAGTTTATATTCGACATAATATATCTGATCGTGTATCATGCATGTGATTTCGCTCTCTGTATAGTACAGTGATTTTGGTTAGTGGTATTACAGAATTGCCTATTCGAAAAGGTTCTCACTGATACTAAACTCCGGAAAAAAAAGAGTTTAACCCGTTATTGCACGTAGAGTCTCAGAAGACGCAAACCAGAAAGACCCACTAAAGATGCCCAGCAAAAAAAGTCAGCATGAAACCTTCATCAAAATTGTTAAAATTTAAGGTTTTTTGAAGGTTTTCTAAAGGATATTGAAACAAAAAACTGCAGTTTATTTGAAGTTTTTAATTTTCCTGCATAAAACCTTTAAAATATCTGCATTTTCCCTTCATAATTAAAAATTGAAGGTTTTTTGCAGGTTTTTATGAAGGTTTTTTGCAGTTTTTATGAAGGACATTGAAACAAAAACCTTTAATTTTATAGACCTTCAAAAAAAACTGCAGTTTTCCTGCATAAAACCATCAATTTCAAAATTTTGATGAAGGTTTTATGCTGACTTTTTTTACTGGGCATGGCTACAACTAAACCATCCTAGATATTGTGCCACAGACAGACTCTTTCTTTTATTATTATTGGATTCAATGGTTAATCAAATATTCAATCAATAAGTTATTGTTTAATTTCATTAATATTTTAATTTAAGGACACTGAGGATTTAACAATTTCCAACACGGGCTAATATTACACTCTATAGCAAGTCCAATTGTGCAACTGTGTGTTAGAAGGAATAGAGAATGAATGAATTTATACAATGAATAAGACGGGTGATGACTTAAAACGATCATTGTCATTCGGCATTTCTTTCAAAACTTTAATTTAAAATTTCAAAACCATTAAGTAGTAATAATTTACTGAGTAGTAATAATAGTAAACTGAAATAGTTTAATTGTTTTTTTCTAAAATGCTATTTTTTTCTCTAAAATAAAGTTTGTACCAATGTGACCATAATAGACTTCCAAATGACACAAATATCAAGCGAATGGACAATGATCGTGTATTCATTGTCACTTACTAAACTGTATTGTTCGAATTGTACTGTATTATGTTAACTTTTGTTAAAGTAATGTAATAAGTGTGTTTTTGCTGTTATTTATCCAAGTTTGTTGTAAAAAGTTGTAATAAAGTTTTGTAGAATAGTGAAAGATTATAATTTGTGATTTTTTTTCACTGCAATTGAACAGGTGATTAGAAAAAGCACACATTAAACAACAAACAAAGATAGCCAATTTGATTTAACATGCATTTTAGTGGTGTAAAAGAAATCACAACTAAATAGATCTTATTGGCTAAGCTATAATAATGGCTGAGTGGCAGAAGAGACGCGTTCCTTTATTGAGTACGTTATGACGTGAATCGACTTTAAAATCAGCTGCATAATGCTGTGTTTTGATTCATTCCCGTGAGGAATTCCAATCCATTCGGACACTATAACTCCGTCACGAACAGCATGGTTGAAATACGTTTTTTCTAATTCTATGGGAAATAAGGCGTCGATGTGTGTAAAATCTTGAAATAGAGCTAAAAGAATTCTAGATCAAGGAACAATGGCGTACTCAGGGGGTGGGGTGGGGGGAGTACATGTGGACCCCTCCCGAAATAAATGTATACTATTTTTTTTTTCATAAATAGTAGGCCATGTACTCATTTTTAAGCACATTTTTTTACAGTGCAGTTTTTGTAGAACAGGACAAAAACTGGGTTAATTGTTTTACCACAAGTCTTCCACGATTGCATAGGGAAAGAGAAAAAAAAGTGGACCAGGGGATGGGGGGTGGCATTGGCCCCTGTGCCCCTCCCCTGGATCTGCCAAAGAGGGTATGTAGTAGTTGGGATATATGAATATATATTTATTCCCATAGGCTAATTCTCCCTGGAATTCTGGAGCTTTGAAAGGCCGACATTTTTTATGTCGCTTAAGTATCTATATATTTCTGTATTCCAATTACAAAACATATTCATGTCAATAGAAGGTTGACATAAAGAAGATCTCAAGTTCACACTTATGTCACAAAAATAGTGTAGGCACAGTCCATGCCGTAACGTTTGGTTCATGAAAACGTAGTACGCGCGCCTGCTCCTTCTTGCGTCTTCGACAAGTTCTATATCTCTCCGGACTAGTCAAAAGTTTAGACTTCTTTGTATCATTTTGTTCGTCCTGAACCGATATTCTAACATGTTTAAATTCTATATGACGCAATTTAACTTTATAGGGGATATTATGGCTTTTTAGTGAAATCTTCTACAAATCGTCACCTTATACTTCATTCAATTTTCACTCAATTGGTTTAAACTGTTTACTAGTCAAATGGAATTGTACAACTCGTCGTTCTTTTCATTTAAGTCTACACAAGTTACGATATGCAGATTATAATTGAAATTACAGCTGTTAAAAATGTCACTGCCCAATATTTTACTCATTCCCCTCACGCGGTTCAAAGGTCAGAGAGTGAATTATTGGCTTTGCTGGTCGATGTGGCTTACCTTCTTCCACACAATGGTTGGTTATTTATCCCTAGAGGCTGATTCTCCCTGGAATTATGGAGTTTTAAAAAATATCATTTTTTTTTATATTGTGTAGTTTCTGTCTATGACTTCTGTACCCGGACAAATTGTAAAGGCGTATTTATGTCAGAAATTATTAATTTAAAGAAAAAATTCTTCCGTTAATAAATATGTGCTTGCCTTAAATATTTAGTATCTTTCATATACATACATACTAATGAACGCTTTGAAGGTTTTTCACTGACTTTTTTAGCTGGGTTTCTGTGAGATTCACAATTACTTGTTACAATTCTTGAATAACGACCATGAAAGACTCGAAACTGTTATTTTTCAGGGTGAAATTAATATTTTTAATTACAGATCTTAAAAATTTATTTTCTCACATTCGTGCTGAGATGGATTCTTTTCATTTTCCACAAGTGCATTTGAATGACGCGCCACATGTCTCCAAATACAGTATATAAAAGGCAGACAGTGGAAACTTTCCAGTGAAAACAAGCGATCGAAGACAATGAGTCCACAACTGTCGATAAAAGCAATTATCCGCATCTGTGGTCGGCCATCAATACGAAACAAAGAGGTTTTCATATGTGAAATTGATTAAGAATTGATTATAATTATTTCCTCTTCTCGGTGAACCCACAATTGCATCAGAATTTAGAGAATTAGATAGAAAAATAAAGTACAGATCCCTTCAAGGAAAAGTTATAAAAGGGCGACTGAAGGCTGAAGCGGGCTTCACAACTCTGATGATGGTTGACGTCAAGCCATTCCTGTGGCATTTCTTAATCTTGTGGAGTTGCGCTGTTGCGCAGCGTGTGCTACAGGAGAAAACCACATTCATGGACCGTCAGGAAGAAGACGCCTACCTCATGAAAAACTTCCCGCAGTGCCTACGCGGCTACGCGGTGCCGGCGGGCCGTTACGGCACCAACACCATATTTGCTGACTCAGACTTGGTTTCCTGGAGCGACATGCAGTCGGCTCTTCTCCAGAGCTTGACGGGGAACCCGAACCTCTCGGCGGACAGCGGACGGCAGACGGCGTACTTCGGACATTTGCCGGACTGCCTGAGAACGTACATGGTGTCGAATGGACTCCATCGCGGGGGGGAGGAAATGACGATGTCGGAGGTCTTTGAGGGGGTTCGGAAGTTCATGTCCGACAACAACGGCGACCTCGGCATGAAGAGGAAGAAGTCGACGGTGGTCACGACCACCACCCTCGGGGGCCAGCAGGAGAGCCAGCAGCGGAACGACAGGCTGGTGGTCGCAGCGCAGTCGGCGGCGCCTCTCGGCGGGAACGCCAACTCCGACTCGAAAGTGATCAAGTCGACGACTAGGACGACGCAGACGACGGTTTATGGGTCCTCAAACCAGCAGGAGCCAGTTTCGGTGCAGCCACAAAAGTTGAAGGTGGAGAGTATCCCTGTGGCCCGTGAAAAAACAAGGGACGCTGGCGTGACTACGATCACTGAGAAAAAGACTACTATCGTACAAAATGCGGCAGACCGACCGAAGGTTGTTGCGCCTGTCCCGAAAGAAACCACCACGACAATTTTAAAGAAAGAAATTATTCCTCAAGTAGTCGAAAAACAATCTCAAACTGTACACCATCAAAGGCCACCTCATATGCAATACCCACCTCCACAGTACGCGCCCTACCCAGCGGCACAATATCAGGCTCCATTATATCACCAACCCCAAAGGACAGCTTACATGCCTGTTCTTCATTATCCAGCCCCGACCTTTTATCAAACACCTCAAACTGCATCTTATAGACCTGCAGTATCGTATCCGGCTCCAGTTCACATGTTACCTCAAACGACAGTCTACCCTCCAGCACCAGTGCAACAGGCGATACATTATATAGACCCAAGTGGAAACCGACGCCCCCTTCCGAGATTTCAGGGTCAAATGCATGCTCCAGATACAGTTCATTCAGGTCAATCGCGTCCCGTTACGGGGGAAGTCACATTTTATATAGATCCATATGGGTACCTTCGAGCCCTGCCTGCGTCTGGTGTTTCACATTCTCCCCACATTCCGAGTAATACCAATTATCCTAAAACTGTTGTACATGAACCAATTCATCCTAAACCTAAAGAAGTTATTCCCGCTACCCAAACTATAATTGAAAGTAGGCCAGTAGAAAATAAAGTGATATATCCGTCAAAGCCAGTTGAACCAGAAATTATCTATCAACCAAGACAAGTAGAAACTGAAATTACATATAACACAAGGCCTTCAGAATCAAAAGTTACCTATATGACAAGACCTGAGATCATTGAAACTAAGATAAGTCCTAGGAAAACTGTACATGAAGTCCCAAAACGTGAACACTACGTGGACGCGCCTGAAGTTATCCAAACCAGAATTAATCCAGGAATAAGAGAGGAGATAGTTGAAAAGATATATCATGACTATCCGAATAATCGAGATCAATATCTTTCGAGTAGTCCACAAGTCAGTAAAGTAAATCCTTCAAGCACTAGGACGATAGTAGAAAAAACAATTCACGAATATCCGACTGGAGGTAATCATAATATCCGTCGTTCGAATAGTCCAGAGTATATACAAACTCAACCAGCAACAACTACTCGAATAGTTCAAGAAATAATCCAACCCGTATCAGAAGGTCGACGTAACTACGATTACGCATCCGAACCTCAAGTCACTGAGAGAGTAAGAAATGATAATTCTGGTTACAGAGAACCGCAAGAATTTCGTCGTGTTGCATCTTCTATAAACGCCATGCCTTCTTCGGGTATGCAAAGAACGATGAATACACCAGACAGATCAACAAACCGTCATCACCAGGATTCAGACAATATCATTACCAGAAAAATTGTGAAGACCACAATAAGCGATTACGGTGATGATGGATCAGGACACAGCTCTAGAAGAATAGGTTTAGACGATGGTGGGATGGGCTCCACATCTACTACTAGGTACAGCAATGGAGGAACACACGTGGATGATATGCGATCAGGCTCTACAATGAGAAGATTCAGTTCTGGAGGTTCAGATATGGATGATTTGGGATCAAGTTCCACAATTAGAAGATTCAGTTCTGGAGGTTCAGATATGGATGATTTGGGATCAAGCTCCACAATGAGAAGATTCAGTTCTGGAGGTTCAGATTTGGACAATTTGGGATCAAGCTCCGCAATGAGAAGATTCAGTTCTGGAGGTTCAGGTATGGATGATTTGGGATCAGGATCCACAGTTAGAAGATTCAGTTCTGGAGGTTCAGATATGGATGATTTAGGATCAAGCTCCACAATTAGAAGATTTAGTTCTGGAGGTTCAGGTATGGATGATTTGGGATCAAGCTCCACAGTTAGACGATTCAGTTCTGGAGGTTCAGATATGGATGATTTTGGATCGGGATCCACAGTTAGAAGATTCAGTTCTGGAGGTTCAGGTATGGATGATTTGGGATCGGGATCTACAATTAGAAGATTCAGTTCTGGAGGTTCAGGTATGGATGATTTGGGATCAGGATCCACAATTAGAAGATTCAGCTCGGGAGGTTCAGGTTTCGATAACATGGGACCAGGATCCATAAATAGAAGACTTAAAAGGAGTTCAGAATAGAATAACTTCACTTTGAGAACAAATTGCCAGCACATCTCGGAATTTGAGATAAACGCACGCCAAGTTTTAAATGAAAAGTATGTTACGTCTAACAAAATATTTTGACCAACTATATTAAAACTAACTGATGGAACGATTTTCCTAGAAGTGTTACCAGTGATTGTTTTAAGTTAAGGAAAGAGCTCAGGAAATAGGTACTGGATCGTCTACAATTTTACATTCTGATATGCTCCACATTCTACAACTGTCATATTTATTATTTAAAATTTGTTATTCAAAGCTTCTCGCAATGAGTATTATTCAGTAACGTAATTTTTTTTATACAGATATTTGAGGCCTGTCATGTTAAATCTGGTTAAGTGCGTAGTAGAGTTTTTTTGCTCTCCTCTTCACGGGGTTTGGAATAACAGGTTGTATTTATATTTACTTCTCGTCATTTAGGAAAACGATAAAAAAATTCAACTGATAAGAAGATTTGATACTTATTGAATGAATCAATAAAAACAAAGAGAATATGCGGGAAATATCTATACTTACATTGTTAAGATTGGAGTGTATTGACGATTTTTATTTATCCGTAGCAAAACACACGGAACAATTTAGTGACTTTATCACCTCTTACTTGTTTTTTATGGCCCTTCAGTATGAACAAAAAGAACAGAACATATAAGAGAAAATCACAAGTTGGGCTAAGATTCTGTTACTAGTTTAGCAAATGTAGAAACTCCTCGTATTTAAAATGTTATAGTTTATTTAAAAAGGTATTTATAACTCAAGATGGCCATCTTGGTTTCACGGTGTTAAAAATAATTATTTTTAACACCCAAAAGTTTATAGTGTTAATAATTATAATTATTAACACTATAAACTTTTGTATTTGTAATTTCGTTTATAAAAAGTACCATTTTCATCAATGACGTTATTGTCAATGTTGTAAAATATTGTATGATTTAAATATCTGTATAAAAGGAGGTATATGACACTATGAATTTTTTTTCGATTTTCAGGTTGAACTTGCAATATCGTGGGACTTTCATACTCTTTACAGAGATATAAAACACTATTTCCTATATGGATCACCCACGGAGATAATAACTTTTTTAAAGAACTCTATGTCCATAGAAATCTAGTGGCGTATAAAACTTAGATTAGGCATCATGTAAAATAGTAAAAATGGATATAGTGTACTGTACTTCCGAGATATATATGTTATTGAAAAGAAAAATATATTAGCCATAATCTACCACTTTACAGCTTAAAAGAAGTGTTTTACTTTCATAATATCTATTATTTTAAACGCAATGCTGTAGTCAAGAAGACTGAAGCTGGTAAAGCAGGTTGGTTGGTTGAATAAGCGCGGACTAGAGCTTCACATTGGGCTATTAGGGGCGGTTCGGTTCAATCTCGAAGGAAGTGGTCAAATAGGAGTAATATGTGCTAATATACAACTTTGAGAACATATATGCATAATTAATTTAATTCAAAATTTTATTTTAATTCGATTTATATAAGGCGGAATTTTTAATTGATACATCTATATGCAAAATATATTTTTTTAAATATAAGAATGTTTTTCAGTACTTGTTCTGATTATTACGCGGTGGTACATGACCAATAAGAATTGGTGTTGGTTTGGTTTGGTTAATTAACGTCGCACTAGAGCTGCACAGTGGGCTATTGGTGATGGTTCGGGGTCTATCTCGAAGGAAAGTCCCGGGAACACATACACATTCATACATGCACCTCGTTATTTTAGAACCATGGTCAGATGACGAGGAAACACTTGAACTGGTACCCAACGCCTTCAATAGACGTCGGGACTCTGGACCCCGATCAGATTTATCGTGCACCAGTCCCGTATACACGCCGTTAATTTTTGCGGTTGTTCTGGACGACTTTTCTAGTATTTTGTAGCGAAGCTGGCAACACTCCGATCACAAGATCACTACTTTTTACTTTTCTTTGTCAAGTCCATCGCCTGGCATCGAACCACGAATCTTTGGATTCCCAGCTGACGCCTTTAACCGCTCGGCCACGGAGACCTCTAATAAGAATTGGAAACTGTTGTTATATCTGTGTCTTAGAACAAGAAAGACCCCATGTCATATTTCACTGATTTGAGAAAAAGGGCTTCAACGTTTGATACTCAGTCTTGTTGCCATGTCACGGAAATCACGGAATTGTTTGATTTGAAGGGCTAGAGAAACCTGACGATATTAGTTTCTGTTTAAATTATAAGTTTATCGATATGTTCTAAATAGTTTTTAAAAAAAAAAAGGCTGATAAGATCCTTCTTGTTTTAAGTCATATATATAGGGGTCTACTTTAATGTACAAGTCAATTTGAAAAGAACAATAGATTCAATTTACGTACAAAGTAAATCATATTTGTGTCTAAAAAACTGTAGCTTTAATTAGAATGTATGTTATTTGTTTAAAAAAAAGTATTGATTATTAAAAAATGTGTTTAAAATATATTTACAAAATAAAATGGCAAATGTACTTTAAATAGTGTCATGATATAATTTAAAAAAAGCACTGACGAAATCCTGATAAAGCTGGTATAATTCCAGAAACTTAGTTGCTGTCATTAAAGTATTTTGCTGACAACGTGTTTACTTATGATATCAAGCTGCCGAAAACTGATTTGTTTTCCAGTCATTTTGCTAAACAATTAAAATTGCTTCGTCTTAACAAACGTGGGAAAGAAACTGAATTTGACAGAATTTATCACTTCAATGAACTGAAAACAATGGCGTTCCGTATTGTACAATATGATCAAGAAGTCAAACTAAAAGCCTAATTAAATCCCTGACTTTTCAAGGGCCCAAACAATGTCTATACATATATAGCCAGAAGTGTCCAACAGGTTGGTGAATTGTTTTTTTTTTTGGTTATGTTAAAGTACTTAATTTTATTTATATTTAATACACCAATTAACTTTATTGTTAATTAAATATATTTATAATTAACTTTATCAATAGTTAACTTTATCAATAGTTAACTTTATCAATAGTTAACTTTATCAATAGTTAACTCTATTAATATTAATTAATTTTATAAATGTAATATTAATTAATTTTATAAATGTAATATTAATTAATTTTATAAATGTAATATTAATTAATTTTATAAATGTAATATTAATTAGTTTTATAAATGTAATATTAATTAATTTTATAAATGTAATATTAATTAATTTTATAAATGTAATATTAATTAATTTTATAAATGTAATATTAATTAATTTTATAAATGTAATATTAATTAATTTTATAAATGTAATATTAATTAATTTTATAAATGTAATATTAATTAATTTTATAAATGTAATATTAATTAATTTTATAAATGTAATATTAATTAATTTTATAAATGTAATATTAATTAATTTTATAAATGTAATATTAATTAATTTTATAAATGTAATATTAATTAATTTTATAAATGTAATATTAATTAATTTTATAAATGTAATATTAATTTGATAATAAATGTAATATTAATTTGATAATAAATGTAATATTAATTTTAATACATTTTAATCACCATTTCAATTTTTGGTTATTAATAATGTATAAAATAAATTAAAATTAATTTTAAAGAAAAAACTCATTTGAAAAGGTAAATTTTCGTTATTTTTAAAATTTGAATTGCCTTAAGTTTCACAGTTTTTAACACGTCGTTTATCCATTTTAGGTATCTGAGACTTAGAAAATATAAAAATGCGCTTTTTCGTTCATTATATATATATATATATATATATATATTTATATTAGTTAAAATAAGAGGATATATATATATATATATATATATTTAAAAAAAAATATCAAGATAAATACAAGTGATAAAACAAATGATTTTTTTTAGTTTAACTAACATTAAGGGTTTTCTCTTTGAATATAAAGAAAAATAATGAAAACAATTACTAAACAGTATAAGCTAAAATTAAACTTCATTGAATTTTTTGAAAATTTGAATAAATTATTTAACATTCATTAATGCATCCCATTAAAAGATTGAAAATATGGTTTGTGTCTAAATGATTAGAAATGACTTTAAAAATAATCTTAAAAAGAATTTTCACTAATTATTTAAAAAGGAATTTGCTATATCTTACTTCATTCAAAATTAAATTAAAAACACAGCAATCCGAACTCTTTCATGATGTTTTCACATATATGTTATATACGCCACATATCCTCTTCAACTTACTTAGTTTAACAAACAAAGTATTTGTGAGGAGAAGGGGGGGGGGGGGGTGTATATAGTTTAAAGCTACAATGTGCGGTTAAGTAACATTCAGTAATATTTTTTAGTAAGCTCGAGGGGCATGCAGAAATTTACGTGTAAAGAATACTCTATACCAAGTGGTGGCTACACTTTTTTACGTGCGCCTGCCAGAAATTTATAAATGGTATTTATCGAGTTGATGCCTCCTTACATTGTAATTGGGGGAAAATTAATCAAAATGTACTTATCTCTGAATTCCCTTCAGAAAATTTTAAAAATGAACATTAATTTCTATGAAGATAAACTTTTATTAACATAAGTCATAAAAACTGTGTCGTACAATTATCGATATCATATAATGAGATTTTTGTTGTTGTAAATTGGACGACAAGTACTTTATATCAGATTCGTATTTTGTCACCTTTAGTAAAACTCACACTGGACTAGATTCATCTGTTATTCTATTTCTAAAATTGCTTTATTTTGAAATTCATTTCCGAAAATAATGACCCAAAGCATGTGTAGATGAAAGAAATAATAAAATAGCTATCGCCAGTATTTTTAAACAACTAAAAGGTTTAGGGGATGACATTCCATCTTTTGAATATTTCCTCTTATGCATTCTTTTTATAAACGCCCAACAATTGATCACTTTTCAATAATTATATAAGTCATTTTTCAAATACTTTTTTTCCCGTATTGAATTAGATTGAAAATTGATTAATATCATCTTTGATTAAATCAAACACGTTAACACATTGCAGTTTAACTTTCAGTTCATTGTTACAAATAGGTACACAAAAATAAGTAATATGTACTCATTTTTGAGTGTATTCGAAGCTTATGGGTCCTAATACATAAGTTTCAATTTTGAAAAATACATGTACTTGAATACAATGAGTAAAAATGAATAAAAAGAGCATATGCTAGCCTACATAGGCTGCCTTCCACATCAACAATTACAACCAAGACTCCTACACAAATCGAACACAAATCCTGAGGCACCGCAGAGTTTTATCGGTTAAAATACCAGAGCGACTTGAAGAAGTTATAAACAGAAGAAATGTTAAAAAGGTGTGCAAACAGAATGGGTAGTAAGAAAATTGAGTTGTATTAACACGGTCTCTATTTAAGCAATTGGCATCAAATAATCTGGAAAACCATTTTCTGAACAACTACTTTAAGTTTGTCAGGTCGCTTTGTGAAGATGGTTTAAATAGAGGCTGGGATTAGCAATATTGAATTACACTGCTCATTTTTGAGAAAGTTCGGTTACTTATATTTGAGTACACCTTCGCTCATTTACGATGCAATTGTACTTAAAGGAAATCGAGTAGATTCAGATACTCATTTTTAAGTAACTTTTTTTTACAGTGTTCATTTAAATGAAGCACAAACCAGTTAACAACACTATTTTGGAAAGCCATTAGACGTCCGTTAATTGATCGTCTTCTTCAATAATTTTCTCATTATGTAAAAACAGTTTAACTTCATCGAAACACCCAACGAAGCTTTGAAAAAAAATTCTGCGCCTTAACCACCGCACATTGTTGCACATAAGTAAACCATTAAGTGAACTAATGTACACTGGGTTTAGCTAATTTAATAATTATGAAAATTTCGTTTATTTAAAGCGAGTGCGGATATAAAATTGACCAATTTTGTAACAAAGATAATTAATAAAATCTTCCAATGACCAAACACTGGCTTTTGCGCACAAAACCTGCTTGCGATGAAAAAATCCAGAATTGAATGTCCATTTCGTAAATTGACAAAATCATTTACCTCTCCAGTTGTACTACAAGCACCATTAGTCGTTACATAAATAATTTTGGAACTATTTCTCTTTCAGCGAGTGCATTTACAACTGAGTTGCAAATATCTGTTCTTATTGTTGTTGTTGATAATGATGTTAACCGACCCTTTCTTCTTTGATATTATTCCCAACACAGTAACGAATAAAAATTGCTGAATGAGCTGATCCAGTTATATCTAGTTATTATCCAGTTATGTCAGTACTCAGTTATTATCCAGTAATATCAGTTATATCCAGTTATGTCAGTACTCAGTTATATCCAGTTATGTCAGTACTCAGTTATATCCCGTTATATCAGTTATATCCAGTTTTGTCAGTTATTATCCAGTTATAACCAGTTATGTCAGTTATTATCCAGTTATATGCAGTTATCCAGTTATGACCAGTACTCATCAAGACAGAGAGAAAATAGACCAGAAGATTTTATTGATATTTTTCGTTGTTGAGTTATACTTTTAGCCATTTCCAAGATTTTACCTTTCGTCGTGTTTTTAAACAAATGGATATATTTTATTCTTTAAATAATTTTTTCTTTGTTTTCAAAATCTTTCAACAAAAGTAGTGCATATTTTAACCATGCTTCTTTTACAATATTACACATCACTAAAGGGTTTTCCGTGTTTGGTTTCTATTTTTTTTTTAAAGTAAGCCCCAGGCTAGGGGGAATTTTCAATTCTTTCGCTCTTATTCCGATCGTATCTCAAAAAGTGAAAAACCTAAAGTTACGAAATTAAGTAAATTTGTTAAGAATTGTATAGGAAATAAGTATTATACATTTTCGTTTAAATACGATTATTAGTTAATATTAAATTATTTAATATTATGTAATTAATAATGTATTATTAATTACATTATTTAATATTAAAGTCGTCGTTGCATAAAATTTTGCTTACGGATCATTCTCTAGAAACAAATTTTGAGACGGAAAAATGAAGATAAAAAATGTTTAGCTATTATTTTCAAACTTGAATTTTTATTTACTCTTACATATTACATTGTAAACATAACATCCGCTCAGATCGTACAGACTTTTTTAAATTTAAATTTGAAGTTTTAAAAATCAGTATATATATATATATATATATATATATATATACCTAGGCTACCTAGACTTTCAACTGAGGGCATTTTAAAATAAAGTATTAAAAATAAGACTAAATGGTAAAATAATTGTGAATAGTGTATTTCTTATTCCAAAAAAATATCAATAATTTGAAAAGCAAAGAATACTTTCATATACGGTATTTCATTAATAATTGTAACTTTTAATATTTTCACAGATCATGCCTGCGAACCTTTATCATGTCCGTGGACCTGCGAATCCACAGACATGATGATCCACGGACATCTGTCTGTGTCAGACTAGGTAATCTGTTATTATCTGTATAAAAAAGAAAATATATAAATATCCTAACATACCTATTTAATTTCCTGACCACATATATATGACGGCATTATCTTTCCAACCCCCACTTTCCTATGCAAACTACCTTGCAATTTTAAGAGATAACATACTTATTATTTACCAAAATACTTAAGATGTTTGACTAAATTCTATTAGTGTCAAAGTTTACAGCTGCTGCCATCTGTTGAACTTTAAAACGATTGTTAATATTTGGTCCACGGACATGATGACTACCATGCACCTTAATTGATTAATTGAATTACATCATAAACATGAAAAGTTAATATTTTTTTACAATATTTGTTAATAACATTTTTAATGAAAAAAATGCATTTTGTTATACAAGTGTGATTTTTTGTGGAATTAGAAACCAAAGACCTTGTTAAAAGTCGAGGTGGTACAGGCCACGGACATGATTTATCATGTCTGTGGACTCGAATTTTTATATTATTAAAAAAAAGAAAAATTACGATTGAAGCACTTTGGCGTCAAGAGAAAAATGTGTTTTTGTCAATTAATTTTGTAAAACCATTCTTAATATATGAAATAATAAAAATTATGCGATGGGACAAGGTTTTTAGCACTTTCTGGAGAATGACCCTTACGAGTTTTTTTGTCCGTCGGGGATCTTTAACTATTTTCAGAGAAGTACTCCAATTTTTTTACGAGATATTGGAATAGGTCTGATCTAGAAAAATAAGTAAGCATTTTTAAAATTCGAATTAGTTTTGAATTTATATATATTTTTTAACTAAGCTATGGTTTACAAGTGAAGCGTTCCCAAATTGTAAGTAAAATTACCCAAATAGTACTTCGGAAGTTCAGAAGTTTTCGTTCTTTCCCTAAAGTTCGGACATATATAATTTTCCTAGAAATATTTATTAAATGATTGGGTGCGTGACAAAAATTATGCAAGTGGCCTGCTGGCTTCCGAAACACACTAGGCTATCACACAAACCAGCCATTGTATTTTAGAATTCAAACACTACTGATTAAATGAGTTTAGTTTCACAATTTTTTTTCTCTATAAAAATTGAAAACAGATTAATTGGAAGTCAGATTTGGTAAATACATAATGATGCCTGGCTCCCAATATTTAATGTCAATTCGACAAGTATTCAAAGATGAAGCAAAATTACGAATCTCTTGCATCATTCATCTATTGTGTTAGTAATATTGAAAATGTCGATGACAACGGAGACAATGACAATATCGCGACTATAAGAATGATATGATAGCTCATGTGTTCTGCATTTAGTCATAAATTATTAATAGTCATTGTCAATATAAATTAATAAAAAATATAATATTGAAAAATATATAAAAAATAAATATAATATAGTCAATATAAATTAATAAAAAATCTGGATAAATGTGGTATATTGTTTATCGATCTGCAGTATTTGCAAAAGCCGGGTAAGTTACAATAACCATATTGTCTTATAAAAATTACTTTTAAAAGAATATAAGATTTTTTTTTACAAATGGTTGATCACGCTCATTTGTGGTTGAGAACACTTAAGTCAATAAATAGTATTGATTTTTGTTGTTGTTGTTAATTAACAATATGAAGTAGGCTACAGTTCTGCGAGTGTTTTAATATTGATATTAACTTCAACTAAAATACATTCATTATGGAAATACAATTCCTGAAAAACAAATTATATAATAAATTAAAAGGAAAAACAAGCAAAAAAATTTGAAAAACGCCAGTAATATTGTCTCGGCAACGTAACAGTTATTTTTCCGAAGAAAAAATTATATTCATCTATGCCAGTGGTTCCCAAACTTTAGGTGGCCGCGGACCACCAACTTGAAAGTTCAAATAAACGCGGACCGCCATTTTCTGCTAACATTACACAATAATAATAATAATAATAAATACAAACGAAATTATACTTATACAAATCAGATATGAAATAAGGAAACAAAGATGCAAGTGAAAGGATTACATTTTTCTTTGCGAGAACACACGTTTAAATCGTAAAATATTTTGGCACATTCACACATCAGAAAGAACCAATTTCAAACATACAAAAATGTAAACTATATGCATAAAATTGTATTCCTTTATAGCAAACTCAATGCATAAAATTGTATTCCTTTATAGCAAAATTTGATTTCCTATTTAATTTTTTTTAGCACAAAAAGAAAACATTTTCCAGCAATGTCTGATTTTTTTAATGCAACATACCATTTTAATTAAAAAAAATAATATACGGAACATTTTAGACCCTCCCGCGTACAAGTGGTTCGCGGATCTCACGGGCTAGGAACTAAAAAGCAAACGAAGAAACTGAGCGGGGAAGGAGAAATACTGCCTACTGGTGATGACGTCACAAATCAGAGGAACGGCCTTGTCTGAGTAGTTGTTGAATAAACTGTTATCTACTTTTTTTTTTATCTTTCTCCTACGTCATTTGTTCATCGGAAAGTAAGTAGAGGACATGAGATAAAGTATGGCGGATAGAGAAATGAAGTAGATATTATGAGGCAGCGCGTGACATTGAATGGGTGTATTGGAATATTATGTGGCGATTCTTTTAATTTGCGATCACTTGTGGAACTACTACCAACTGTTTCCATGGGCATTCAGGTCAGTTTAAACCTGTATTGATATGTGGTAAACAAGAGTTGTTACTTCATGAAAAATATGCCTATTTCTAGTATGTAAATTAACTGAAAATGCTACAATTCTTTAAAAAATAATTCGCACACAGGATGTATTCTACCTTCTGTACTTCAGATTTGCACTAAATATCGCCAAATTGAAGTGGAAAGCGCGATATAACTCAGTGTTATTGACATGCATATGAGTGTACTTTAGTTACCCTCTGCTGAAAGTATCTAAGGAATAAAGAATAATTTCGGTGCCATGAAACGACCTGATAACTCTGTGCAATCTTCATTTGCAGAAAGTAGCCATAAATTCGATCAAAAAAGGAAACGAATATATTTTTTACAAATTGATCGAAACTCTAACTACTTGTTTCAACACAAAGGAAAGGACAGAGGAAAAGATTGCTGGCACTTTCTTTTGGTAGATTGTGATAAGGAAAATGAATACTTGGAAAAAAGTAGAAAAGAAGGGACAATTGAATTGAAAGAATATGGAAAGATTATAGTTTCGGGATTAGGCCATGATGTCCCTGAATCAGTAAAAGAAGTAACGGCAAAGTTCATACAGGATTTAGAAACGCAGTTATTCATATTTAAGTTGCGAGTAACCGAGGAAGTTTACTACGTTCTGTGCGACGCTGACAAGAAAAGAGAGATCGTGGCCTCGAGGACAGCCGAAGAAGTCGGACGCTGCGGAAAGATTTTGCACTCTTCAATGGACGAAGATCCGCCCGAAGCTCTCTGGGATGTGATCGAGAGAGGTTATTTCGGACCGACAGAGGAAAGACGCTTCGATGTCTGCAGCAGAGGCGTCGAAGCTGCCAGAAGCGGAGATTTACAGAAGGTGCAGGATTTTTTAGAGGAAGAGAAGAATGTTGACTGGACTGATGCGAACGGCTGGACGATGCTTCACCACGCTGCTCATTGTGGCGACCTGAATATGATCAGCATCTTGAAAGATATGAATGCGAATATCCAAGTGCGCGACAACATTTGTGGTAGGAAGCCCATTCACATTGCTGCAAGGGAAGGTCACCCGAGAGTTGTCGAGCTGCTCTTAATTAATAATGACAGTGTTAATGATGTGGACAGAAGTGGTTGGACTCCCCTGCATTATGCAGCCTGGAAAGGGAAATCCGATACAGTGAAATATTTGATATCAAAGAAAGCTAATACTGAGATCACGGATAGATGTTGGGGTAAAAAGCCTATTCATGTGGCCGTGGCAGAAGGCCATATTCCTATAGTGCAGATTTTTTTAGATAATGGTGCCGACATTGATGATGCTGATGCGAAAGGTAGGTCGCTAATCTACCATTCGGCAATCGTAGGAATTTTCGAGATGACAAAGTTTTTAATTGATAGAAATGCAAACGTCACCATTGCAAATAAAATTGGTGTAAGGCCTGTCCATGTTTCTACAGAACATGATAATACACAAGTGTTGGAACTTCTCCTCAGTCATGGATCAGATATTGAATCTCGAAACTTTTTTAAAGAGACACCTCTGCATTATGCTGCTTATTATGGCGGCATCAAAGTAGTCCAAATGCTTGTAGACAAAGGCGCCAATCTAAGTTCAAAAAACGAGGACGGTAAAACACCCTTCGACTTAGCAATGGAGAAAAAGCATTTTGAGAAGGCTTCATATCTCGCAGAGAGAATGTTTGAAGTGTTCCGAGATCAGGAGGAGTATAACGAGGCTCTCAGCATTTCTGAGAAATTGTTAGAAATCCAAATGGAAAAGTTAGGTCAAGATCACCCCAAAACTTTACGAACCCAACACAATGTTGCATTAATGCTCTATCACCTGGGAAAATATGAAGCAGCAATGGAAACTTTAAATGTTGTTTTAAACAAAAGACAAGATATTTTAGGTCTTAACGATTTTGATACCTTGTGCACGAAATACGAAAAAGGAAGAGTCTATGTTGCTCAATGGAAACTCGACAAAGCGAGTGCGATCTTTCAAGGAGTCCATACCAATTGGCAAGATACACTAGGCCCTGCTCATCATCGTACTCTGAGTGTTGCCCGTGAAATAGCTTTTGTGCACTTTAACAAATGTGAATTCGACAAAGCCTTAAAGATTTTTGAAGACATATACGAAAAGAGAAAGCTGTCTTCAGATATGGATGATCTCGTTACTCTGCAAGCCTTGCAGGACGTGGCGATTGTTTTGGTCAACAAAGGTGAAAATAAAAACGCGCTTCGGATTTTGGAAGATGTTTTAGCAAGAAGGAAAACGTGCTTAGGTGCCCAACATCCAGAAACTCTCTTTGCTGGCTATCATATACAGACAGTGCAAAAAAGGTTAGAAAATACAACAGAAGAAGGAAGATGCTGCTTACAGTAAAGTACTAAACTAATTTAATTAAAAAAAAGGTATTTAAAAAACAATTTAATTTATTAATTTTTTTTTTTAAATATTGAATTTTTAAAAAAAAAATAATTAATTTTTTTTAAATAAAATTAAAAAAAAAATTATTTTTTAATAATTAAAAATATTAAAAGATAATTTATTATTGGTATATGATAAAATTAAAAAAGTTCTGTAAAAATAAACTAAAATATATCTCCCATAATTTAACAATTGGGAATTTTTAATAAAAAAATGTAAACATTTTCTTTGATGAAAGTAGAATAAAATAATTGTCGCATTTGATAGATCTTTTAATATTAAGGAATTTTTTAGTGAAATCAAATGTATAGTCCAAATATATAGTTTTATTTTGTCAATTCCATTTAAATAAATTTTATTAGATAAATCAAATACTAAATTTAAAATTCCGTCAGTAATCGTTAGAAAGATAATAAACGACAAATGCAATTCAATTACAAGTGAAGATTGTTATTCTGTGTATTGTTAGTCATACGAATCGAGGACTAGTTTTCTGAGTAAAATGTGGTTATTTTTTTAAAAGCTAAAACGGATTCCATCTTGATATGACTGAATATGAATAAAACTTTAATCTCCAATCAAACCAAAAACTTTTGTAATTATTTTATTTACACTTTTTTTTACATGAATTATTATAATATATTTCTTAATTTTTAGTTTTTGTGTATGTACTCTATTTTGAATTTACAAATTTAATATAAAGTTTTGTTTGGAAGTAATTTATTACTCTTTTAAGTAATTTTATTTCTCATAAGATCAAGCTTTTTTCTAAATTGTACAGTTAATTTCACTTTTTGACTATTGAAATGTCTTTCATGAACCGTCAACTGGGACAAATTTGTTGGTCTCTCAAAAAGATTATGTTTGGGCCCTGCCAAGGTCCTGAGCCAACAAACCATTCAATGTCTTATTTGTGCGTTGATAACATTTTGTACCAAACATTCACAAGGCCCTATATATATATATATATATATATATATATATATATATATATATATATATATATATATATATATATATATATATTTATATATATATATATATATATATATATATATTTATATATATATATATATATATATATATATTTATATATATATATATATATATATATATATATATATTTATATATATATATATATATATATATATATTTATATATATATATATATATATATTTATATATATATATATATATATATATATATATATAATATATATATATATATATATATATATATATATATATATATATATATATATATATATATATATATATATATATATATATATATATATATATATATATTATATATATAATATATATATATAATATATATATATATATATATATATATATAAATATATATATATATATATATATATATATAATATATATATATATATATATATATATATATAATATAATATATATATATATATATATATATATATATATATATATATATATATATATATATATATATATATATATATATATATATATATATATATATATATATAACATTCGAATGGTTTGTTGGCTCAGGACCTTAGCAGGGCCCAAACATATATATATATATATATATCTATATATATATTGGGATAGAAACACATCATGTTACGCTATTATAGCGATGCCTTTCCGACACTACAACCCCGTAACAAATAGCTTGGTAGACACACATTTGATCTCTGGCATAAACAAGAAAAAAAAATTGTCGACCTTTTAAATTCTTGAAATAAAGCAAGCACATAAGGAGGGGGGAGAGGAGGGTAGAAGTGGCAATATGCAATTAAAAAAAAATTAAAAAAGTTATTTTAGAGGCTGGGAAATTACTTTAATATTCATAAAAGCTTCAAACAAAAGAAAGTTCAAAAAGAGATTTGTTTAACTTTTGTTGAAGAGTTGTGCGTTGGCAACCAATGCCCAAGTATATAATCTGTTGAAATGCCGTCTTAACCCTCCAATGCTTATATATGTGATATCATGTCCAGGTATCTCCAGTTTTTCCAGTAATATACAACCAATTTTAAAATTTCATCATAATACTCCAGTTTACAATATTTTATTTTTGATTTAAAGGTTAGAAGTGCTTACAAGCTATCCCTTTACAATTAATAAATTTTTTAAAAATATATAAAAGAGCATCCATAGGAAAATGTAATTAAAATATCCAAGAAAAGAAAACACCTTTACAATTGCGAAAATAGTTCGGTGACCGTCAGTGGGGCAAGTATATCCAACCTATCTGCCCGGTTACGTTATTGAATGGTTCTCATGATTTACTTAGATGGATTCCCTTAGGAATTATCTTTATCGTTTGAAACTTATAACTTAACCCTCTAGTGCATAGTGTAGCATATATTCCACACAACTTTAAAATGACCACTAGTTACGCCTATTGAGTTTTATGTTAACTATTATAGTATTGTCATGTAGGCAACTATGTGCCTGATTCGTATAACCGCCTTTAGGTCCCTTATCTTTATAAAAATGACTGTAATAAAGGCAATTAGTTGCTTCGAGGTCTGTTATTCCAAAACTGGCTCTTGAAGGTAAAGTTTTCGAAGATTGTTTTATTAGTTATAAGTATAATCTGGCGCTACAAAAAATCCTAGCTAATACCAGAGGTATAAAGATTGTATTTAACTATATTTTAATACTTTTTGAAAATTATTTTAGTAATTACACATGAATTTGCATATACGCAACACAACGGTTTTAATTAATTATTTAATTAAATAGGCACTTAGGATTTTTTTTGTATATTTTATCAGCGTGCAAAAAGAAAACGAATTTTTTATTTCAATAAAAATGAAAAAATCATGCACTGGAGGGTTAAAGACGGTCATTCAGTTTATTAATAAAATTATAGATCCAAAACATTCGTCACGCTTGCAGAATATGCCTCACAACATTTTTTTTACCTACAAGAAAACTTCATAAAATAAATTTATCTTCAAATGCTCCTAGACATCGAAAATCGAGTGATACATTTGTTTGGTAAGCAAAAAAATCAAATCTGAACAAGTCCTCAAATGCCATCACAAAACACAACAATCTGGAGAAAATATGTGACGCATAAGAAAATTCACTTACAGTTTTTCTTACCATCGAACGGCAAAATAAAAAAAATCGTAAATATTGGTGAGGGCGATTTTTTGCAAACATCGTAATTTTGAGGAACGCCCTGAGGTGGTACCGAGACGTCCGTTGAATTCGTAAAATGGATTCGAATGCTGAATTTGGATTTCGAATCGTGTTGCCATTCAGGTTGGGAGAAATATGTTTTTCGAAAGCGCCCTTGGTCGATTCTGAAGGAAGATAAAATTTCCCTAACTGTAAATCCTACAAAAAGTAAAAGTGTAGATAAAGTTTCAAAAGTATAAAATTCTAAGATATAAGTAAATTATTATGTGTAATGGTATTATTTTTATGAGTTCCCTTGCGTCACACATACAATAAACCCAAAATAAATAGTAATATTATAGTAATTGTTCTTCCTTTCTTATTATTGTTTTAATTAGCATTGGTTGAAAGTTTTATTTATTGTTTTTTTTTATTGTTATTGTGCTTTTCTGTGTTGTTTCTATGTCATTTTGCCTATCGGTAAATGCATTAGATAGCGCTTTGAATACAAGATCTTTATTATTGTATTTAAGGCATACATCATATATCTATAACGAACTCTGAAATAAAATGTATTTGTCATAAAATAACTTACAATACTTTGAACGATTTCTTCCATGCATAAATTTTTATAAATTCTTTCTTGAACACAAATTATTGGGTGGTTGGGTTTAGTAGAGCAATAACTGCTAAGGCGACAAACACTATGCTGCGGAATACAAGGCACCTTAAATAAATAGTAATATTATTTGTATTCCGAAGCATAGTGTTTGTCGCAGCATTGCTAATGTAAAACTAGTTTCGTGATAAAATGATTACACATAAAAATGATTAAATCATAGAACGAGCCAGAAATTATACTGGTTAAAAATACGATAGTACATTATCTTGTTTTTTTTGAGATATTTTTATTTTTATTTTTAATAATAAATGGGTGGGTTAGCTGTCTAGTAGTGTAAGTCCAGAAACCGAGTTGGTTAATTAACCTCGCGATAGATCGGCACAGCCGGCTATTGGCAACGGTCCATACATAAGTTATTATGACTCTCGAAGGAAAGATCCGGGAACACTGCCTCGTATTTTTAAACCATGGTGAGATGACGAGGACCACACCTGAGCTGGCACCCGACGTAAACGTCAATTGACGTCAGAACGTTGGACCCTGATCAGATTTAACGCGCACCAGTTCCGTACACACGTCGGTATATATTATTGGATATTTTAGACGACTTCATAGTATTTTAGTTGGGAATCTGGTAACCCTCCGATCACAAGATCACTATATTTTTACTGTTTGTCAAGTCCACTTAGTAATGTACCCAAAAAATTATACTGGCGTGTATACGGGACTGGTGCACAATAAATCTGATCGGGGTCCAAAGTCCCGACGTCTATTGAAGGCGTTGGGTGCCAGTTCAGGTGTTTCCTCGTCATCTGACCATGGTTATAAAATAACGAGGTGCATGTATGAATGTGTGTGTTTGAATGTGTGTGTGAATGTGTATGTGTTCCCGGGTCTTTCCTTCGAGATTGACCCCGAACCGTCGCCAATAGCCCACTGTGCAGCTCTAGTGCGACGTTAATTAACCAAACTAAACCAAACCAAACCAAAAAAACCACTCAGTAATGTTCGAATTCCTAATTCTGACTGCCAACCAACGTGGAGGATTCCAGTGGCCCAGTGGGTAAAGGCGTTTCGCTAGTAATCAGAGGATTTCTAGTTCGAATCCGTGCGATGGACTTGACGAAGAAAAGTAAAAAAAAAGCAGTGACCTTGCGATCGGAGGGTTACCAGCTTCGCTACAAAAATACTAGAAAGTCGCTAAGAACATCCAAGAGATTATACTGGCGTGTATACGGGACTGGTGCATGATAAATTTGATCGGAGTCCAATGTCCTGACGCCTATTGACGTTGCGTCGGTTGCCAGATCAGGTGTTGTCCTCGTCATCTGACCATGGTTCAAAAATACGAGGCATTGTTCCCGGATCTGGCCTTCGAGATAGGTTCCGAACCGTCGCCAATAGCCCATTGTGTAGCTTCAGTGCGACGTTAATTAATCAAAGCAACCAACGCGGATCCACTGGGCTACCGGGGCCCGGAACCGGGTTCCTAGGGTAAGATCGTTAAAAGTTTGGATCTCGCCTTAGGAATTAAGCGAAGTTTCCCAATTATTTTTTACTTTAGGCATCAACTGTTTTAAAATGGAATGAAGTTGAAATGGTATTTATTTTATTATTAATAAAATAAATTTAGGTTTGGAAATTTCAAGTCCGAATCCTTAAAATAAATAAAGTTTTACACATTTAGAATTGAGCCTTATAGTTTCAAAAACAGTCACCTCCACATTTTCGCAAAATCATTTAAAAAAAAAAATATTTTTGCAAGTTTCCTATGCCACTACATCACTCTGCATAGCGGTATTGCTCAAAAGTGTTTGAATATTGTCTAAAATTGCATTCAAAGTCACGTGTTCAGATCCAAAAGTACGTGACCGTCAATCATTTTGAACGTCCTCTGTAAAATGTATGAATATCTGGTTTTGGAACTAGTGAGCTCAATTCTCATATTTATTTGTTACATTTTTCTTGTTTTGTATTAAAATTCAAATTATTTAAAGAAAAGAATAATCTCATTTTTATTGACACCATGTTTCCTTTATGAACTCTGTATCGTTTCTTCTCTTTCAAGAACCCATCTTTCTTAAACAAGCCCCTTTAAAAATAAACGGTAAACAAGCATTCTTTTCTGTAACTCAATTTTTCGTTTATCATATTTATCTTTCATGTGTCCAGAGATAATAGGAATCTAATCTCCTCCATATCGATGCTCTTTGACCGACGGGTTCATCGTAATCTTCATCGCTCAAGTAAGAGATTACAAATGTCGGTGTTTTCTTTCCTCTTACTTTTTTTTTATTCCTATTACTTATTTTTTATGATCTTGTTACCTGAACCATGTGATGGTATTAATAAATCCAAACCATCCCAAATACAAAATGTAGGCACTTTAACAATACGCTATATGTATGAGTACATGCCCATGTCAGGGTTGTCTGTAAAGTGGTCAAAGTATAATATATATATATATATATATATATATATATATATATATATATATATATATATATATATATATATATATATATATATATATATATATATATATATATATATATATATATACAGTAGACTCTCGATAACTCGAATTTTTCGATATCTCGAAAAAAAAATCGATTTCCCTGCACTTTCATTACTTATTTAATGTAATTTTATCTCTTTAATTCGAAATTTTTCGTCGTTATTTTCGATAACTCGAAGTTTCCTAACAACTCAAAATTTTGTTTTCCTCTCAAAACTACGGATTTTGAAGAACCTTTAGCATATATGTAATTGCCACGTTCTTCTTTATCAGTTCTCTTTCTTATTGTGCGTTATAGAAAGGGGATACACAACAATGGATTCCTACCTGTGCTTCACCCTTTTGTTTGAATGTCGCCGGACTGGATTCCCTGAGCTGTATCCCCTCCTCTTTAACACGGAGTCAGCCAACAAGGAAGATTAATGATTTATCGTCCCTCAAGCCAGCTGGCGTTTTCGGTAAAGTGCGAGTCACTTTCTTGGAACATTACCGACCGTCCAGAAAGCAACTTACTTAAAATATTAAGACGACACTCGACCCCTTCTTATTTTTGTTTAGGCAATGCACTCTCTATAGCAGAATTTGATGAGAGATCGCTCTCAGAAGAAGAATGATAATAAAGAATGCTAACCTCCTCCAAAGATAACTTTGTAAGAGGCTCTATCTTCCATAAAATCTATGCGTGCATTCATTGAATCGAGGTCGGAAATGAAAACATTAGAGACATTTCAAGCAATCGTGCATTTGGAAAATATTATTGATTTCGAAAAAAATAGAAATACTCATAGATAGAGAGATAGATATGTTAAATAAAGTCGTGTAAGTATACTAGTATTTATTTTTTACCAAAACAGCTTTTTTATAGGATTTTCGATAACTCGAATTTTCGATATCTCGAATTTTTATACACTTCCCTTCGAGTTCGAGATAACGAGAGTTGTCTGTATATATATATATATATATATATATATATATATATATATATATATATATATATATATATATATATATATATATATATATATATATATATATATATATATATATATATATATATATATATATATATATATATATATATATATATATATATATATATATATATATATATATATATATATATATATATATATATATATATATATATATATATCAAAATTGAATTTTGTTTAAAAAATTGCAACTATCAAGTCATATTTAATTCTTTTCAAGTAGAAGGTTATACGGAAATTATCAAGCTGATACATTATAAGAATCAAAAGAAAATATATTAAACACTTCAGTTTAAAAAAAAAAAAAAAAAAAAAAAAATCAAAATGAAAGTGGAAAGTCGCAATTTTCCATTACTAGGCAGTTAGATTTATCAATTGAATTTTCAATAGCAACACCTACTTTTGATAGCGCGGAAATAATGTTCCACGCTTTCAAAATAATCTAAATATACATTTTCTTTAATTTCCTACGTTTATATACAGAGATTTTAGACAATATGCATCGATCTTATTTGAGGGGCTACCTCCGCCCGCATTGAACAAAGTATTAGTTGGACTACGAAATGAAGGACGCGGGTAGAAAATGTTTTGGCGGCAGCCGATGTTATTCTTAAGCCGGCGCCACATATGCGGTATTCGCCGAATACCGAGCGACTCGCCTTAACCCGAGCAACTCGCCTTAACCCGAGCAACTCGCCTTAACCCGAGCGATTTACTATTACTTGCTCGGATTACAAAAACCTGAGCAACTCGGCTTCTTGCGCGTATACTTGCCGATTTCAGAACATTTATTCGCAGTAGGAAGCATGGTCGGATTTAATATAAATATAAATTTTGATAAAAATAGTATACTACAATATTTTTATGATGGAAAAATATTCTATTTTATTAACAGATTTGTACAATATAAATATATTCTAATACTTTTATGTTCTTTAAAAACATATTCTATTTTATTAACAGATTTGTACAATATAAATATATTCTAATACTTTTATGTTCTTTAAAAACATATTTTTAATTTGTGATAATTACAATGAAATTTTTTTTAAATTGGAAATCAGTTTTTTTTTGTTTTACATTTTCATTTTGCTCATAGCCAATTTCGTGTGTAATATTTTATTATTATTTTCATAGATTCCAGAATGCCATGCACATGGAGATTCCTTGAAACCGTTAAAATTTTGTAGAATAGAATAATGAAAAATTACAAAAAACAGTGTATCCTAATTTTGTTGGTACACTTAAAAATGATTTAATTTTCATTTCTGGAATATATATTTTCCCTCTCAATATATTTGCTTTATCGATAACGATAATAAAATACAAACGATAATCAGTTCGAAAAACTTTAAGAGTTCTGGCAAAATTTTTCACCGAATATTTCGCATTTTGACAATTGAATTTGCATGCTACATATAAAAATTTCTTTAGTGTCAATCTATTTTTTAACTAAGTATAAATAATGGACTTTATGCACGTTGACGTTGTCTTGGGGATCTGGTTTTAATTCCGTATCTTTTAACATATTGAAATTATCGTTTGCTTTTTTCTTAGCCAATGTACTAACGGTTATTTGTTTACAAGATATAATATCGACGCCAGGTCAACATAGAGTTCATTAAAATATATATATATTAATATTCGACAGTGAATACACTTAAAAATGATTTAAGTGTACTATTCACAATTTGATGTCGAGATTAAATGTATGAAGATTGACACTTTGCTTTTGCTTATCCATTTTCGGAAAAATTTCTATCGTTAATTACTGTTTTATTGGTATTTTAGCAATATGGCCCGGCGTTACTCGTAGTAAAAGCTGCGCGGTTTTTGTATTTGTTAGCGTAGCCACCGCATATCACTCTGTGCACTTTGTAAAATAAACTTTATCAAAATCTAGATTTATTCAATTATTTTGAGTAGTTTTCAAAATACCTAAACCTAGTACTTTTTTTTAATTTTTACGTTCATGACTTTACATGCTATTGCGATTGATATTTAAAGTGATGTTTTTGTAAGAAAAAAATTTGTTTTATTAAAATTCCTAAAATTTAAGGATTAAAAAAGCCTTTACGAATATAGCCTTGTAATATCATGTCGATAAAAATGAAGTATTCAGCAACAATAAAAGTAAAATACTTGTCATTGTTGCTTCAATGTCAATGGTGTTGAAAACTTATATTTTTTTAAACGTTTGAAATTTTTTGTATAAAAATTGAATACCAGTGGGGTGCCAGCTCAGGTGTTGTCGAAGTCATTTGACCACGGCTCACAATGACAAAAACAGTGTTCCCGAATTTTTCTATGGGGATAAAACCCGAACCGTCGCTCGTAGTTTATTCTGTAACTTTAGTGCGACGTCAATTCAACCAAATATATCTTATATAGATTTAAAATTGACATATTAAGTAATACCGATAACTAATATCTAAATAAAGTTCGTTTATCAACGGAAACCTCGCTAACAGAGGAAGATATGCAAACTGCTACGCCTGATTCCTCGCATGTTCCACGTCCGCTCACCGTACGTGCTTTGCTTTAGTTTAAGATTTTACACGAATCCTCGCCAAATTTCCTTTTATAACAATCGTGCTTCATTTTACTATGTTACAGTATCAGAATTTATCACCTTAAAGAATAGCTGGTTTTAAAACTGTTTCACATCAAAACCACATTTTATTTTTCAACTCAAGATTCTTCAAAACGTTTAAATCAATGACATTTCATTTCGAGGTTTTAAAATACTATTTAAATATTTTCATATTCTTCATCAAAACAGTTAAATGCAAGAAATCTAAATGAAAAAACAAATAAATGAATTTAATTAATAAATAAAAAAAATAATCTGAACAAATAATTTAGTAAAATTCACAACTTAATAAACGAAGAAATTGTTTTAAGTAGACGAACTAAACAAGTAAAGATACGATAAAAAAAAAGCTCAAAACACCAAAAGTTTTTTAAATATGAAACTTTAGATCATCGGCTGGACCAAATTTATGTCAAACGTGCTATTTTTAGAAAGTTATAGTGTCGGAATCGGTTATCCTAAAAGTGTAAAATTGTGTTTCTATCATGACTACTATGTCCCTACACACACCCTTTATAGATGGTTTTAAAGACGTTTCATTACAAAACTCCAATTTATTTAGGTCGTGAGACTTCAAATCGTTTAAACACATTGAAAACTCGAATAGAAATGTTAAAATAATATCTTCATTTTTTCGCATCTGCATAAAAATAGTTAAATGCTTCAAATATATAAATAAGTAATAAAATGAAATAATTTAATTGATAAATAAATGAAATAATTTTATTGATAAATAAATGAAATAAGTAAATAGAACACAAATATTTAAGTAAAACAGACAACTTCATAAAAATAAATGAATAAACTAAATAAAAATTCTAAAATAATAGCACAACAAACACCACGATATATTTAAAGTCAAATTGATACGAAAAGAACAATATTCCCTCTTTAAATAAAAAAAAAAGAAAATAGTACTATATTGATAGTAAACGGTAATTGGCTATCAAAATATAGAATAAAATATCGATAGCCAATCACCATTGAGCTCGCTTCGACATGTGTTCCATTTTCCCGAAATGAGTGGGAAACGCAATTATTCAATTTGCTCGCTTTAACCCGAGCGAAGTTGCTCGTGATAAGGCGAGCACTTTGTAGTGTGGTGCTGAAAATCGTCGAAACGCGAGCGACGCGGCACTTGCCGAATAGCGAGCGACCCATCCACACATGCGTCTTTAGGCGAATATCGAAGGTTTCGTTGCTCGGGATTCGGCGAATACCGCATATGTGGCGCCGGCTTTATGCATGGTCGGACTCGCCTGTACTCGGGGACAACCGAAGTTGAGCCTAAAGCAATTGAATATGTATGCATAACATAGCTTCCACTTCAGGTTCAACTTAGGTTGTCCCCGAGTATAGAATTGTTCTAATAATATGACACAGTATGTTTTATATTTAAGATATGTTACTGATTTAATGTGATTTTATTTTTTATTATTGACGATGTCAAATTTTATTATTTGTATTCTTAGGATGTTCTGAAAATGCGTAGGCAAATGACAAACTTAATATTGTAAGAAAAGTTACAAATAATAGAATATATCTTGAAAAAATTATTTATTCCATGTTTAAATTACATATACCAATGATTTACTTTAATTTTAAAATTCAGATGGAACAAATTTAAAATAAAAAAAAATATTTTAATTAGGGTTCTATCAATACATAGTTTCTCAATTCTAAATTTAAATGAAATACTGTAGATGTTATATTTACACATTCAGTTTGAATTGATGTTATGTAATTACTTATTTTTTCTTCATAAGATCGTTCTTGTTATAGGTTATACAGGGTGTCCCAAAAGTATTTTAATACTGATAAAACTCATTTAAAAAACAAAAATTTGCACTTACGTTTTTTTTGTATTTAATAAAGGAAGAATCAATATTTTTAACAATGTTTACAGCACTTCAATGTGCGCAAAATTTGTGCACCTTTAAAAAATCAGTTTTTAAATAAAGCCACATGTGTTGTGGTCCAAAACCTTTACAAACATTACAATTGCCAATATTCAAGTAAAAGCAAAGTAAAGCAGATTATGGGTGACAAGCGGTAGTAAGTGCCACCCTACTTTTTGAAAATTTAAAACTAGCTCATTGTTTTCTCGGCTGGTTCATTGTTTGTTTGGTTGAATTAATGTCGCACTAGAGCTGCGCAGTGGGCCATTGACGACGGTTCGGGGTCTATATCGTAGGCAAGACCCAGAAACGATGCTTCGTATTTTTGAAACATGGTCAAATGACGGGAACAACACCTGAGTTGGCACAAGATGCAACCTAAATAGGCGACAGAACATTGGACTTGGGTCATATTTAAATGCACCACTCCCTTGTACCCCTCGCTGGTATATAAGAATTAAAAATTTTATGCCAACGCGATCATAGCGCTTTTAATTCGCAAAATTGGCGAATATTTCTGTTGATTTTAAATTTATGTATGACCCCAGAAATGATCATTTGATGCTCATTTTCATATAGCAAAAAAACTACAAAGAGGAAAATCACGAAATTTTAGATATGCATATGAAATGTTTTTCTGAATCCATCACTATCAAAAAATAGCTTAGTTGCCATTCATAAATTTTATGAATATTAATATCCTAATGGGGGTGTTTCACGCCGAGAAGAAGAAGACCGCTGTTCGAACGAAACATGGAGAAAAATCCGCGACGCCGAAGAAGTTCCGTAGGATTAGCATGGAACTTCAGTTCCTGTCATTAAATAATATATCCATATAAAAATATTTACTTTATACACTGATATAGATTGTACTCATCGTTTATGAAAAATTTTTTGTGTTGAAATAAAAGTATTTTTCCGTATTTCGTTGTAGTTCAAATTACATACCAGTATTTCTCTATTTAAATTTAATAATATATTGAATAAAAATAATGTTTATTTGGAAAAACAAATATTATTAACAAACTCTCCCATAATTGCAAGCGTAGCGACTAAACAAACAAAAACAAAGTTGTCTGCTGTAGGGAAGAAATCGAAACTACTAGTAAGTTTCCATCATGATACGTCACGTAAAACTCCCGCTTTTAAATAAAATTAAAAAATATACATATAAGTAATGAAAGTTAGTGTATTTTATTTGAGTCGTTTAGAAGTAACACAGATAAAAATATAAGCTTAATAAAATTATTATTTCGAAATATCTGATTAAAAGTTTAAGAAATTCATTTAACATTACGAGTTCTAATCTTTCGATATTCATAATTAAAAAACTACTTGACCAAATGACTTGCAAATTGATTTCCAATGATAAATGTTGTCGTAGATTCTAAATATTGAGTCAAAATTGGATGTTGCTATTGGAAATTTTGAAGTTGGTGCGGCTTTTAATATGAAGATAGTCCCTATGCAAATTTTTGGAAATATCAATGTGTAGCAGACATTATTCCTTACCAAATGGTATATTAAGTTTAATATTATAATAAATAGTGGCCGAGAAACCAGGGGTGGTTCGTTTTTTTCCCCGCCTGTACATATATAAATATGAGTTTATGTCAGGAGTAAACGTTAAAAACGTGTTTTGTCCTATTAAAGTGATTTGTGGCTAAACGCAAATAACTTTTATGAAATGTTTGACTATATTCTTTAATATTTGACTATTTTATATAAATTGACTTTTGCATTGCAAGTCAAATTGGATAAGACAAAATGCGTTTTGGACTAAGGAAAAAGTTTAGTTCGATATTAAAATCGGTGGCGAATTCAATGATGTAATAATAATTTATTTCTTTTTTAGAAATTTTGGACAAAACTCTTATTAGATCTTTACTTCTTATTTATAAACTAGCAAAAGTACCCGTTCTTCGCACGGAGGTAAATAAAATAACGACAAATAACTGAAAATATAAACATTTCCTCTCCTCCCTAAGATAATCGTATATACCATTTTAGATTCCATTTTAAAAATGTTAAAGCTGTTTTTTATAATTTTAAATATTTTTATTTTTAATAAATTAGAAGTTAAAAATGTAAAAATATATCTATACTACTTGGTTGCTAAAACACCGATAAAAATCCTATAATTTCTAGTTTATCTCTCAAAAGGTATGGAGTCTTAAAAATTAAACATTCCTGTACAAAAATACTTTTAGAAGTTAATAGGAATTTCCTTTTGGTATGGGTAGTTTCGGTACATAGTTGCATGAAATTCCATAATAAAAAACGACATTTACAAAATCCTTAACTACAAGTGAAATCAGCTGATGGGTATAAATAATATACTATCGTGTAGACTAAAGTCAGATGGTTTTTACGTGCCGAATTTTAACCCCCACCCACTTTTACTATGTGCAAATGCCCATGTTTTAAATATTTTCCATGAATGCTATTATTACAGAAGAATAACCACCTATTTTAATTTTAAGAATATTTTTTTTATTTCCGTATGAATGTATTAAAAATTTCGTATTTACTTATTTTGTTAAACCATTTTTCATAATTTTTTTATTTTGTGATTCTATTGTTATTGCATTCGCATCGAAAAATACCTGTTATATATAAATATTTAGTAAGTTTCCACAGCAAATTAAAGCCAAGACGCACTTCATCCAAAGAATAAACTGTTATAACTTGGCGATAGTTTAGCAAACGGTGCAGCATATTATAAACTCACCATGTACTTTCAATCATTCAGAACAACAATTCAGAACATTCATTCAGAACAACAATTCAGAACATTTAATTTTTAATTATCGCCATTTAATGATTTAAAAGGAAATATTCATTGGCACATTAAATAAAATATTTATTTTCCCAATTATCATTTGGTATATGAGGAATTTTATTCTTTAATAACATTAAAAAGTCATATAGAGTTGAAAATTCACAGTGAAACTAAGCTTCGTACAATTAAAAAAATACTTGCATAAATATTTTTCAAATTAATAAAATGGACGTTCATACACAAATTACTCGCATTTTCGAAGAATTGTTCTAAAAGTTCGATCTCCGATAATAAAAAATAGTTACAATTAACTTGTATACAAACAAAACAAAAGAGATAAAACAATTTTAACATTTGAAAAAAATTCTAAACCATTTCCCTAAGATAAAATTCGTTTTTTTTTAATGTTTAAATGAATCCGTATTGTAACAAAAAGCCCAATGTGCAGTCGTTTTTCAATAATTATTAAATCAAACAAAACCTATGACGTCATTTTTATAGTGTAAATTACGAACATTTTTATTTTAAATTGCATACGATATGTTCACCCATGTTAAGTCAATGGAATACATTAAAATAGTTATCTAACTCACGAATGGAACATCGTACAAACTTAAAAATTATCACAAAAAATGTCTAATTTTTCAAGTAAAGTAATCTGTAAATTTCATAAAGCTATGTTTTGTAGTTATGGAATATTCCGTGTAAAGATCGGCATTCTAATTGGTTTATAATTTTGTTATATTATATTTTCGCTTTTCTTCGTTTATTTTAACTGATTTTACTGTTGCCACTTCGTGAAACTTTGCTGACGTACGCTAAAAAATGTCATAACATTCGAATGGAACATCGTAGAAATTCGAAAATAGCCACGTTAAAATTCTTATTTTTTGAACTAACTATTCTGTGAATTTCAAAGCTCTGCGTTGTGTAGTTACGGAGCCTATTCTGTACTGACAACCAAACAAACAAACAAACCAACAAACCAACATCCGGACAGATTTTGGAGATTTCAGCTTTATATATAAGATTAGCATTTTTGCAATTTTTAAAACATTTATTGATTTTACAGAATATAAATAAGGCTAGTAGACGTCCCTGTTTCGCCGGGAAAGTCCCAGTTTTTCGTTCTTATCCCGAGAATCCTGCCGGGAAGTCTCAAGTCGATTTCCCAGTGGCGGCTCGTGGACTACAACAAGTAAAGCCGGGCAGCACCTAATTTTATTAGTGTATTTTAAAACTAAAATTATATATTTTACTAATTTTCTTAAATGAAGATTAGAATTGGAAATGATGACGAGATTTCTATTGTAAGTAAAAAAAATCTCCGATAAATAGCAAACCTGTTGCCGTAATGCAAAATTCAGGAGGAGAAAAAACTCCATTCAATCAAAACTGTAGCCAAATAGCGAAGTTCGAAATCGACTGCATCGTTGCCATGGCAACCTTACATAACATGACTTCCCCTATACGCTAAAATATAGGTTGAGAGGAAACAAATGCAGCCCAAAAGGATTATTTCAAATCCGCTATACTTGGGGCTGTGATGAACTGATTGGTTCGTTCGTGAATCGGCGGGCGGGCTGGGATGGAAACCGAAAATTTTCAAGAATCTCTCCCAACGAAAATAGTTTTCCTGATAACTTTACACGTGTGTTGTTGTTTCGTTACATAAATTAATATTAAAATTGACGGATTCGCAAGTTTAAAAGGATGGAGGTTCGATTTAATTTTCAAAAAATAAGTACGTGTTTTCTATTTTTTTCGCATGTTATTATTTCGCAAAAATTGAAAGGAAACTTTGATTTTAGATAGATATTAAAGAATCTCCGTTCATGTATGGGGGTGGAAAATAGAGGATTTCATATGATTTCGGACGCACTAAGATTTTCGACCACGGGCCGCCACTGGAATTTCCCGTCATTCATACATATGAGCCCCGTTTACAGACGCCTTAAAAGACAGTATTTCTTCTGAAAATCCCTATTTCCAGTGTAAAAATATCTCTATTTATTGCTGGTGTGATTGACTGTCCCAGCCCCTTCCCAAGTACTTTCATGGAACATTGCTTAAATCACTCGTCCTTCTGGTCAAGCGAGCTAATTTGTTAAAAATCAAAATGTACTCCACTGTATAGTGTAGTGACTTCTTCAATAGAATTAAAAATGACTAAAAAAAACACCTTTGCTTCTTCAAAAAAAATATGATAAATTGTGTAAAAAATTAAATAAAATGTAATCAGCATAATAAAGTTATAAGTTATTTATTTATTATTAACAGTTTTTTTCTTCTTTAATCAGCTAATAATGAAATAGGTTTTTATGAAAAGTAGCAGAGTAAAGAAATATAGCTTCCCTCTCCGATACCATTGACCGGGGGTGGTGGTGGTCCCGTGTTTGCCTTTGTGATTTCTGGTAGCCCTAAATATGAACTTCTGCTCGCAAACAAAACCAACTACTATGTTTTGATTTCCATAAGGCATTTCGGCCTCCGTGGCCGAGCGGTTAAAGGCGTCGGCTAGGAATACGAAGGTTCCCGGTTCGATGACAGGTGTGATGGACTTGACAAAGAAAAGTAAAAAGTAGTGATCTTGTGATCGGAGGGTTGCCAGCTTCGCTACAAAATACTAGAAAAGTCATCCAGAACATCCGCAAAAAAGAGCGGCGTGTATACGGGACTGGTGCGCGATAAATCTGATCGGGGTCCAAAGTCCCGACGTCTATTGAAGGCGATGGGTGCCAGTTCAGATGTTTCCTCGTCATCTGACCATGGTTCTAAAATAACGAGGTGCATGTATGAATGTGTGTGTGAATGTGTATGTGTTCCCGGGTCTTTCCTTCGAGATAGACCCCGAACCGTCGCCAATAGCCCACTGTACAGCTCTAGTGCGACGTTAATTAACCAAACCAAACCAACCATAAGGCATTTCCATATTAACGCATTAGGAAAAATATTAAAAATATAAATCCCTAAAATGCAATTATAAATATAGGGTGGTTTAAAAGTGCGTAACACATATTAAATTTAATATTAAATCAAGTAATTGGCGTGAGAGACTGTGGCTTCGAACTAAAATGCTTCTACCGATGTAAAAAGTTTTTTATAATAATAAAAATAAGTTCAAAAATTTGCAATAGATGGCGCTGTACCTTAAAAAGATGAAAAAGAACCCTACTGAAATTATAAAAAAAATCAGTTACAAATAATTAATTTTATTGTTGATAGTTATCTCAAATCTTACCATTGCTACTTGCTCCTATGTATGCATTAGCCATGGGTTTCTGATGATTTACTGATTAGTTTTGAAGGTGTCACGTAGAAATAACGCCTCATTTTCACTGCCTGATGACCAGTATCGTTTCCTGGCGACCATGCGGACCAGACAACGCTGAACTTATGGCGTGCGACGTCAATAAAAATGGGTTAAACATTTTAATATATTGCATTAATATTTACTTTAGGTACTTAACACAGTACCTAAAAAATTAATTGCGAAAATCACGATTATTTTAATTTGCTTTTAATATAAAATTATATAGGGTAATTCCACGTAAAAGTGTCCTAAGAGTGAATTTTAAAATATTTTTTTACAAAGTTGAAATTTTTATATAATATAGAAAAATAATTGAATTTATTATATTTTGCATTAATATAAATTTTGCGCATATTTTGTGACAATGGTGCAAATTCAAAATGATTGCTATGCAATGAAACTAAACTTGCTTACATTTGCATTTTTCCTACTCCTTAATTCCTAATATAAGTTAAATTTTCTGAATATTTTGAGTATGGGTTTTTAGAAATACAGTTAATGTACAATCAAATTCCTTACTTTATAAAAATTTATCTTGATTTAATTATTGATTTAGAACCAAATGAAATATGTATTTTTCAAATGTAGTGTAAGTCACAAAAAAAGAACAAAAGTTCTTCTATTTTTTTTAAATTGAGCCACAATTAAAAAAAAATCAGTGATTTCCTCCTCTATACTAAGCTCTATCGGACTGCAGTTTTGATTTTTAAAAGAAGGAAATTTTTTAGTGAATATTAAATAAATTAAAACTGTAGTGTAAGTCACAGCGTAGAGTAAGTCACAACTATATGCTGTGTTTGTAGAACAACAACGATTACAAAATGCACAGTAACAATATTTAAAAATAATATCATAAGTGATCTTATTTTTAAATATTGTTATTTATTATACTTTTCTTATTTAAACTGTAAATGGGGAAAAAGTAGCAAAATGAAAGATAGAGATTAGAGAAAGAAAAAAACAAATGGAATATTTCAAGCAGTTAAAGATAATTAATCTAGATAGCAAGAGGAAAGGTGTAAGAACGTAGAAATTACAATGAAAGTTGATCAAAGGGATTTTTAAAGCAAAGAAGAGGGAATAGATAAAAAAATACAGGTAAAAAAGAATTTCCGCAACCGCTTAAAATGAACCAAGCCCTTCTAATCCAAATTCAGTAGATTCTCCTAAGAAGGCCTAACAAAATTGTAGCTCATTTTTTAAAGATATTGCAAGAGTCAAGAAAAGTCCACCTTAAAGCCCAAATAAATGTCAGGCCATTGCAAAGAAACTAGCACATCAGTTTACACCGGAGATAGGTCAACCTGCCTGCTCAACATTCAAGAATTACTGCACTAAGGAATGAAATAAAATCTTTGATAAAGATTTTTATGAAGAGGCATATAATATTCCAGTAATCAAGGATTTTGTAATTCTTAGAGAACTGAACAAAAAAACGAGAAGACCTAAGAAAAAGATAACAATCGAGATGAACTTAAAAGAGGCAATAGGGTATAAGTTTCATCAGTGCCGTTACACAAACAATATTTTGGGGGGTTGAAACAAGAAATTTCCCAACTTAGCGATTCGAAATTCTCAACCCTACTATTCAAAATTCCCAACAATGCTGAAAATTCCCAATTCCAACTTATCGACCTTTTTCATGATTTTTTATATATTTTTCATGTAATGTTAAACAGTTCTCTCACAAGCATTGATTTGTTGCACCAATATTTCAATGCAGTGTCCGTTCTGAGGCTTAATTTAAATATAATCTTACAAGTTGGGCAACAATTTGTTAATAATATTAATTTTCTTCCGGCATAAATTTTCCCAACTCGGGGTTTTTGGAAGTTGAAATTCCCAACTTTCAGGGTTTCCGGACTCACCCCCCCCCCCCGCCCCCGGTGCGACGGACCTGGGTTTCATTTGTAGGAAGAAGAAAAGTGAAATATTTTGCTGGACAATTCATTTCTAAAGAAGGCTCTACAATAAAAGTGGATTTTTGCAATGCACAAGGAATATTTTTTGTCCAGAATAAGCAGGTGCCGCAAATGTTGTAATTGTTGAAAAAATAAAAAAAAATTGCCTGACTGAAACTTTGATTGTAAATTCTATTATAGTTTTTCACATTATAATTTTTCAAGTTATGTAAAGTTATATTTTAATTTTATTTATATCATTTTACCAGTGCTTATTTTGAGGTGTAGTGTAAGTCACGTTTCAGTTGTAGTGTAAGTCACACAGATTAATTTAAATTAAAATAATTTGAAAACACATCTAGAAATATAATTTTTACCTGATTAAACTTCAAACCCTATACAACGAAACTGGCATAACATAATTTTTTTATATCAAAGCATGAGGAAGAAAACGTAAATTGAATTGATATCCAAAAAACCTTGTCCTTTTTTGTAGTGTAAGTCACACTGTGATATTTTTATTTTTAAAAATTAAAGTTAAATAAAATGAAAAAAGTTTACATTGTCAAAAAATAGAACATATGTCTGGTATGTCTTTTGACATAAAAAGTTTTTTTAAATCACAAATTGCTTTTTTTAATTAAGCTTACAATGTGGTATAAATTGTCAAATGTAGTGTAAGTCAAGCGTGGAATTACCCTATATTAATATATAAAATTAAACATAAAAAATATGCTTTCTAAATTTTGGAAATGTATCTATGTTTTTTAAGGAGTTATTTGCGATCTTATACTGGATGAAAGGAACGTTTTTCAACAAACACGGAAATTTTAAATCGTGTTTTCACCTTGTTTATTTTTCTTTATTAAATTTTTCGAAACGCTCAGGCTTTTTTTTATTTTTTAGTGCCACGGGGCCACTTTTTTATTATTGTCATTAAGAAGTTGCCTCGGGGAGAAATGTATAATTTTTAAAGCATATTGTAAAATATCTGTATATTGTAAATCAGTATCCGAATTAGCGATTCGAGTAGTATTTTTTTTTTTTAAATTTAACTAAAGTAAAAAAAAATGGATTTTGAGGAATTTTTTTGTGTTATTATGAATACCTATTTATATAAAAGTCGAACACATGCAGTATACAAAATTTTAATGCTAATTTTTATGTAGAATAGCATCCTAAGAAACAAAGTTGTTGAAAATAGAGAAATATTTCAAAAACGGCAATAGCCCAATTCCTGCCGAAGGGAGCCAAGTTTACCATATTCTCAAAGAAGAAAACACTTGTTTATCGCCCAGACAAAAGGTTGCCATGGGCCGCAATTGGAACTTTCCGATTTTTCCATCAAAAACCTTAGCGTTTACAAATAAAAAAAAATTTAAAAGCGAAAAACTGTGGACCTTGTGTGTGAAATTTTGTTTTTTTATATACATTTTAATAATATACATTAAAAATTTGATATAAAAAGTTAAAAATAAAAAAGTTTACGTGGAACTGGGTCCTCGTAACGTACGGAGCTCATACTACCTGTTGGATACCTATAAATGAGTTGTCTCGTTCCCTAGAAAAATGTGTTGCGTGGTTTGTACCTCGAATCCTGTATTCAACACGGAGTCTTAACGTGTGAAAGGGAGTGAGATAAAGGACGGACCCTTGGGGGGGTGGGAAGAAAAGCAACGGCCAACCCTTCAGACGGATCGAAACCCATCAGTGGATTAGTTCTTCGGTGATTGCAACTCGGTTGCCCAACTAATAGGCACTTTAAATGAGATTAAGAGAGAGGTTCGGAAAGTGTGTTATTTTTTGCGACTCGGACTTCGGCACTCTTGGATTTACTGCAATCCTGTCTAATGATTGCCGTTCTGAAGGATTGGTCGTCGAATCTATTTTTGACCTTCTGCAGTCCGCTGTCTCCTCTCAGTCGACAATTTAACGACCCGTTCTTTGGTGGTTCCCTGTTCTTTAAAATAGGCGAGAATAACACGATCTTGTGTTAAAATAATATCGATTTTTTTAAAACTTGTTCTCTTGTGGATCCAAAGCAGATCATGATTTTTTTTCTTCTATAGGCACGAAATATTCCGGGAAAAAGAACAGAAAGAGGAATAACTGTTCCGTAGAAAAAACGTAAATGTCAAAGATGTTCTTGCAAAGGGTTAAATAACTAGAACACTGGTGGACAATTGCTAAGGACTGATGACAATAGCAACGACAAAATGGAAGGCAGGAAAATGTGGAAATTAGCATAAGTGAGGGATACAGTAAGATGTGCTGTGCGTGTGCAAATTTTGGATTGTCGAACTTGTTCATCAGTTGATAGCGCTGATAAGAGATTTAAAGGATTTAACGCGTATTGACCTTTGTTGTGCAAAAGCATAGTTGAATGGGAGATATCCAATAGACGAGCAATTTTTGGTATGTCTTCTTCCCAAAATCACTTAGACGATTTTACGCGTGGCCGTATTATTGGCAAGATTGAAGAAGGGCGAAAAATAACTGACGTTGCCAGGGAGTTCGACGTCGGCCACAGTGTTGTTTCAAGGTTTTGAAAATCATTTCAAACAACTGTAAAATGTAGCAAACGTCACGGAGGAGGTCTTGTTCGCAGTACGACGCCTGAAGAAGATAGGTACACAGCCGGGGCTAAAAAACGAACAACCCCTGGTTCCTCGGCCACTATTTATTGTAGGATTAAACTTAATATATCATTTGGTAAGGAATAAAGTGTACTACACATTGATATACCAAAAATTTGCACAGGGGACTTACCTTCATATTAAAATCCGCACCAACTTTAAAATTTCCAATAGCAACACCCACTCATTTTGACTCAATATTCAGAATCGGCAACAAAATTTATCGTTGGATATCAATTTGCAAGTCATTTGGTCAAGTAGTTTTTTAATTATGAATTTCGAAAGTTTAGAAATCGTAATGTTAAATGAATTTCTTAAACTCTTAATCATATCTCTCGAAATAACAATTTTATTAAGCTTATATTTTTATCTGTGTTACTTCTAAACGACCCAAATAAAATGCACTAACTTTCATTTATTTATATGTTTTTTTTAAAATTTTATTTAAATTAGGATATTAATATTCATAAAATTTATGAATAGCAACCATACTATATTTTGATAGTGATGGATTCAGAAAAAGTTTTATATGCATATTTAAAATTTCATAATTTTCTCCTTTGCATTTTTTTTGCTATATTAAAATGTGCATCAAGTGATCATTTCGGGGGTCATACATAAATATAAAATCAACAGTACTTAAAAGAAATCTTCGCCAATTTTGCGAATTAAAAGCGCTGTGATCGCGTTGACATGAAATTTTAAATTCTTATATACCGGCGAGGGGTACACGGGAGTGGTGCACGGGATGACCCAACGGGATGACCCAAGTCCAATGTCCTGTTACGGCGCCTATTGAGGTTTCTAGCTCAGGTGTTGTCCCCGTCATTTGATCATGTTTCAAAAATACGAAGCATCGTTCCCAGGTCTTTCCTGCGATATGGATCCCGAACCGTCGATAGCCCACTGTGCAGTTCTTGTGCGACATAAATTCAAGCAAACAAGCAATGAACCAGTTGAGAAACCAATGAGCAATTTTTAAATTTTCCAAAAGTAGGGTGGCACTTGCTTCCGCTCGTCACCCCTAATCTGCTTTGGCCTCCGTAGCTCTAGTGCAAAGTTATTAACAAAACCAAATCAAACCTAATCTGCTTTACTTTGCTATTACTTAAATATTGGCTATTGTAAGGTTTTTGTACCACAGAACCATAGGTGGCTTTATTTAAAAACTAATTTTTTAAAGGTGCAAAAATGTTGCGCACATTGAAGTGCTGTAAACATTGTTAATTTTTTTTATTCTTTCTTTATTAAATACAAATGTGCATATTTTTGTTTTTTAAATGAGTTTTAAAAGTATTAAAATAGTTTCGGGACACCTTGTATAACCTAAAACAAGCACGATTTAATGGAAAAAAAATAAGTAATTACATAACCTCAATTAAAACTGAGTGTGTAAATCTAACATTTACAATATTTCATTTGAATTTGGAATTGAGAAACTATGTATTGGTAGAATCCAAATTAAAATATAAAAAAAAAATTCCATCCGAATTTTAAAATTAAAGTAAGTCATTGGTATATGAATTTTAAACCTGGAATAAATAGTTTTTTCAAGAAATATTATTTTTAATTTTTCTTACAATATTAAGTATAACATTTGCCTACATAATTTAGCCTACATAATAATGCCTACATAACATCCTAAGAATACAAATAATAATTTTTGACGTCATCAAAAATATTATATAAAAATCACATTAAAGTAGTAACATATATGTATCATATTGTTAGAACAATTCTCGAAGTGGCGGCGATTGGGTGCCAAAAGTGCGGAGGCAAGATCAAGAGGACACAAGAAGTGTGTGGGGGTGTGAACGAGAAAAATTTCGACCATTGACCGTCTGTAGAAGTGGGGGTGTTGGGGTTATGTTTTATTTTTAAAAAGTGCAATTTTAAAAAAGTGAGGGGACAACCGCCCCCTATGCCCTTCGAATCGCCGCCACTGATTCTAGGCGAGTCTGACCACGCATAAGAACTTTCTACCAGCGTCCTTCATTTCGTATTCCAACTAATTCTTTGTTCAATGTGGATGAAGCCCCTCAAATAAGATCGATACATATTATCTAATATCTCTGCATATAACTGTAGGAAATTAACGAAAACTTATTTTTAGATTATTTTGAGGGCGGGGAACATTTCTGCGCTATCAAAAGTAGGTGTTGGAATTAATATAATGTGAAAGTTGGTGCGGATTCGAGTATTAAGATATGCAATTTTTTTGCATATCAATGTGCAGTAGACTTTATTCCCTACAAAATGGTATATTAAGTTTAACCCTACAACAAATAGTGGCGAAGAAACCCGGGGTGGTTCGTTTTTTTCCCCCGGCTGTACATAGTGCTATCGACAAAAAGGAACCAGCGCAGCACAGCTCGTGGGGTAGCAAATCAATTTCTTGGTGCTACTCCTGAAAAACTATAGCCAGACGTTTGCAGCAAGTAGAATTATATGCAGGAAGTAGAACTATACGTCCTGTTGTGTGCATCCCATTGTCCAGACGTCACCGTTCCGCCCGTTTGCAATGGTGTCGTCTGCATCGTAATTGGAGGGAAGCGAACTGGGCTTGCATGCTATTCTCAGATGAAAGTAGGCTCAGTCTCTCGTCTGATTGTCGATGACAACTGATCTGGCGTGTGAGTTGCACTGCATATTGTTCTTAAACATACAGAAAAAGGACCGATATCCTACATGTAATGTCATGGTATAGGCTGGATCATGATCAATGGCCGTACGTCCCTCTAGGTGCTTCCAACTGAGACTATGAATGGCCAACGATACATTTATGATGTTCTGCTGCCTCATGTTCGCATGTCCCGTGGTGCTGGCGGTGATACATTTTTTTCATGGACGACAACACAACATGTCATTGAACAGTCGCTGTCCAGGAGTGTCTAGAGAGCGAGGATATTTAACGCCTCGTATGGCCAGCACGTTCTCTAGATCTGAATACCATTGAAAATGTGTGGGATGCTTTGGGGAGGAGTCTTGCTGGTCGACAATGCCCTCCAATAAACAATGACACCCTCAGACCTGGCAGAGGAATGTTATAAATTACCCCAACTACTGCTGTATAATGTTGTGTAAAGCATGAAACGACGTGTGGAATCGTAGACATATGCGAATCGACCCTGGTTCAAAAATACGAGGCATTACTCCCGGGTCTTTCCTCCGGGATAGGCCACGAATCGTTGCTAATAGCCCAATGCACAGCTTTAATGCGACGTTAATTAACCGAACCAACCTTGAATGCTGTACAGACAGTCGTATCACGTCTGACTGCAATTATCATGTTGCAAACTATGCTGTACTACTACATGAACACAGCTGAAGTGTCATCTGTCGTAAAAAAAATGCAACTATTCTGACGATATTTTTCTGTGAGTATCTGTAACGCTTCACGGTAATGTCTGTACTTTTTGAAGTATTGAATTATTACTATTTCTGTTAATTTTAGATCACATTGTATTTTTGAAAGCATTATTTTCCTGTACAAAAAAAAAAAACCCGGACATCGTCACTTTCTCTATAACTTGTCGAAGAATGCGACTTGATATTGAATGAAAAGAAGACAATATTTTACACCGGGCGATATTACAAAAGTTTAATTTTCGTTGCATATACACCCGCTTCCTCTCCCCCCCCCCGCGTGCCCTCCTCTTCAGACGTCGATATTTCATCGCTTTAAATAAATTGCACTGCATCCGAAGTGCCCTAATGATTTTCCTGTCATCTTTTCTTGCAATTGCAGATGACTAAGTACTCGAATAAATCGGGTCTTTTTTTAATATCCTCCCATAGAGTGTCTGAAGTTCCCAAGTGGAAAGCACCCCTATATCTTGGGATAAAAAAACAGTCAAACCCTTTAATGTTGGGAGTGTGTAATAGAAACCCTCATGAAATGGATTTTCTTTCTTCTTAAATGAATAAAATAATTGCATTTATGGAATGCGATTTTCTTTCACGTGAATACGCTTTTAAAATCTTTACGGGTACATACTAGCACGGGATCGCAAGGACTCATAACTCCAAGGAGAATCAGCTTAAAGAGATAAACAACCCACTATCGTGTAAAAGATAGTGGGCCGCGTCAAACAGTCTGATTACTTCCCCATTTTCCCCTTTGTACCGCGTGACGACAGAAATGAATAATATTTTTGGCATAAGACGGTCTTCTTACACTGTGTAACATCGGTTCTAATCGACTAATCGTTGTTAGTGTCGGCTTAAATTGAAAAGAGCGACCCATTCATACAACTCTATTTTGTCGTCTGATGGTTTAAACTTTTTGTAAGAAAATTGTATGAAGTAGAAATGACGAATTATAGAAGATTTCACTAAGAAGCCAAAATATCATTCTAAATTCCAATTGAGACATAGGAAATGTAAATAGGTTGAAAGAACAGTTCAAGACAAACAAACTGATATCAAGAAGTCTAAACTTATGACAAGTGCGAGTAGATTCAAAGCAAAGTATACCAATTCCAATAATTTCTAATCACTACATACAAGTAAATTTAAACGTATTTCTAATTCTAAAATCTAGTATTTATAATTGAAGAAGGTTTCACATTTTAATTGTTACAAAACAAAGTTAATTTAAACAATTATATTTTTAATGTCTTAATAAAGCTAACATTAGAACAAAGGTTTTATATCTTATATTATTTTTTACACTGTCAAACCAAACGAACTAAATTTTTTTATTATAAACTATAATTATTTTTTAAGAAGTATTTAAGGGAGACGCGAGCCCCAAATTCCGAAAAAATATTTTTCTGCATAAAACGATGCTATACATACTTAAAATGACGTGTACAAAATTTCAAAACTGTAAAAGAAACAGAATATATGTTCTTTTAGATGTTTCCATACCATTTAATATCTCTCTGCAGCATTCGTCATTTACTCAAAATATTTTTTTTTTGAATTTTGGTGACGTTTAAAATGCTAAGGCTTTGTAAAAAATTAACTTAAAGCTGGACTGTTAATAGTTTTTGAAGTTTTAATATTTGTTTTATATCCGAATGAATAGCTTTTTTAAATTAAGTAATAATTTTTTTACGAATTATTAAACTTTCAAAACTAATTGAATATTTTTAGGTTATGAAATTAAATTAAGTTTTTGAAAACAATTAAAACCCAAATTTGCAAAAGTCTATTCTAACATCTGTTGTATATACTTTGACATTATTTAATGAATTTGAATTTTTTAAAAACATCAAAAATTAAAAGAGGAGTAGTGTTTTTTTAAAAAATCTATTTAAGCTTAAAAAAAACCAAAACAACAAATATTGTTTAAAAAAATATTTTTGTTTTTGATTATTGTTCAGAAAGAGATATAATAATAATGCAAAAAAAAAATCAATCGTATTTTTGAATTCATTTTGAATTCAAGGATTCATCAGCAGTGACAAAAGCACAAAAATAAGCTCATGTATTCCGGTCACTTGTTGTTATTAAACAATTTCTAATTTAGAAGTGAATCGCTTGAATTTCGTCGCCACCTTTCGTTACGGCTGATGAATCCGTAGTTTGGAGTTGCGTAGTTATCGAACTAAGCTGACGATATCTAAACTTTTATGTTAAAACGTGGTAATATTCTATTATTAAAAATATAGCCCGTGATTCTTCATTACATACAACTAGTGTTGATGTGTTTAAAATTAGAATCCAATATCAAGTTTGTAGAATTAAAAAAAACTCTTTGCAATAGGACATTTTATTTTTAAGTATTTAATATCACAAAAAATAATAGTTTAAAGCTTCGTGTAAAGTCTTAAGTACTTTAAAGTCATAAAAGAGCAACTTTGCATTGTTTTGTTATGCGAATCACGTTTCTCAAAAAGTTTCTCCGCTCCATGATTCATCGTGGAGTAACTGTCATCCGCATTTCTTTCGGGAGGGGGGGGGGGGGGGGGGAGAAGGCAAAACGGCGCCCCTCTGAGCACCCCGTGTCATAATCAGACGATTAATTGTTGGGGAGAGGAGAGTGGCTGAAGAGCACAAAAATTGTGTTCCCAACATGGAAATAAGGATGTGTGTTATAATGAACGTAGGGACTGTAAAAGTAATTTTAGAGTATTAAGAAAGAGAAAACAGATGGATGTAGGCTGTGTTAGAGCGTACGGTTTTAAGAATTATACGGAAAACACCATCTCAGATGATTATAGAAATACGGATTGGTCGTCAACGTAACCTCTTAAACAGAAGGAATATATACAAGCTGTGTCGTCTTATGCCGCGACCCCTCATTCATGATTCCAGCGTGTTTTGATTACGGGTTTTACTTTAATTATTTTTATAAGCATTGGTTCCTTATTTTCTATTGAACGAAACCAAATTTTGCTTGCTATTTGTCATGGAGTAATAGAGCCGGAATGAATCATCCTAAAAACGTCAAATAGTTTTTCTATTCAGATACTACATTTAGATAATTTTAAAGACGCTTGACGTCAAAAATTTAAACAGAAACTATTGTGTAAGTTTCAAGAAGGACATGTTTAAATATATGCAGTTTTAAGTTTAAAAAAATATTTTTGCTGCCTGGTAGAATTCTTTTTAGGTTCTATTCAGAAAATTATTCTTTAGAAAAAAAAATTACATCATGTAAAATAATAAAAAATTGTGTTTAAAACATTTTACAATTTTAATATTATTTTATAATCTATAGAGAATTATTATTTTGAATCTATACCGAAAGAAACACACTGCCTCGCAATTTAAAACAAACTATGATCAATAACAATAAACTATGTTCAATAACAATAAACTATGTTCAATAACAATAAACTATGTTCAATAACGATAAACTGTTCAATAACAATAAACTATGTTCAATAACAATAAACTATGTTCAATAACAATAAACTATGGTCAATAACAATAAACTATGTTCAATAATAATAAACTATGTTCAATAACAATAAACTATGTTCAATAACAATAAACTATGTTCAATTACAATAAACTATGTTCAATAACAACCGGAGGGGAAACTTCATTCTTCAAACTTCTGCCTAACGATCAACGTGAGGATCTTGATTTCGACAGATTTAACTTACAACAGTGATCCCCCTCCTTCGTCGTCATCTGACCATGGCTCAAAAATACGAGGCATCGTTCCCGGGTCTTTCCTTCGAAATAGGCCCCGAACCGTCACTAATAGTCCGTTGTGAAGCTCTGGTGTGACGTTAAATAACCAACCAATCAGTCAGCTTTCATTTTCTTTAGAGTGTGAGGTGACCCAAGCGGAAGAGTAATGGAGTTATGACTGGAGAGTCGTGGGGTTCAAATCTCGACGTCGTCGGGAGTACAGATAACTTGTGAACGAAAAGTGATCGGATCCGTTAAAGATCCGTGGCGCCATCTGACGGTTTTAGTGAGAAGTCATTTCTGCTTTAAGGGGTGGAAAAGGGAATGGTACGTTTTGTCTAAATCTCATGTAGACAATGACCTTCCTTTTGTTTTTAAGACCAAATGTACAAAATTTCATCAAGCTCGGAATAAAACTGTAGATTTGTGTGAACAACAATCTCACAGACAGAAGTCACTCTTCTTTATAAATATAGATAATTGTCTTATTTATAAAAATATGATTTCGTTCAACGAATTGTTCACTCTGATAAACTTTAAGAGGCCTCCGTGGCCGAGCGGTTAAAGGCGTCAGCTGTGAATCCGAAGATTCGTGGTTCGATGAAAGGCGATGGACTTGACAAAGAAAAGTAAAAAGTAGTGATCTTGTGATCGGAGGGTTGCCAGCTTACTAGAAAAGTCGTCCAGAACATCCACAAAACATCCGTGTATACGGGACTGATGCACGATATTTTTGAACCATGGTCAGATGACGAGGACAGCACCTGAGCTGGCACCCAACGCCTTCAATAGACGTCGGGACTTTGGACCCCGATCATATCTATCGTGCACCAGTCCCGTATACACGCCGATAATTTTTGTGGATGTTCTGGACGACATTCTAGTATTTTGGTTCATCCAGAATATCCAACAAATTATACTGGCGTGTATACGGGACTGGTGCACGATAAATCTGATCGGGGTCCAAAGTCCCGACGTCTATTGAAGGCGTTGGATGCCAGTTCAGGTGTTTCCTCGGTTTTCTGACCATGGTACTAAAATAACGAGGTGCATGTATGAATGTGTGTGTGAATGTGTATGTGTTACCGGGTATTTCCTTCGAGATTGACCCCGAACCGTCGCCAATATCCCACTGTTTCGCTCTAGTGCGACGTTAATTAACCAAACCAAACCTTCGAGATAGACCCCGAATCGCGTCGCCAATAGCCTACTGTGCAGCTCTAGTGCGACGTTCATTAACCAAACAAAACTGATAAGCTTTAAAAAGGTTGAACGCATCCAATTCGCATTCTAAGGCTCTTAAAAGAACTTCTGACGTTACTAATGGCGCCGTTCAAATTGTGTAACTGAGTAATGCGAGTTCCATTTCGTTTACAAGTTTGTGAATGAACTTCCCATTTATTTTAAGTCCGTTATTAGAGAATCGGAAAATGCGTTCTTTCCAACCAGAATAAAATTCTGCAATAAAACGCTTTCTTCCATCAACGTAGGCATCCCAGAAGAAATCACATCGCGTTCATTTAATATGGGGTTTCTTTGGCAATCCCAAAATACCAAAAAGAGAAAAAACGTTGGTTTATTTGGTGAAGCGAGTGGAAGATTGGAAAATTGGTGCATTTCCCCTCATCTCATCAGATGGAATCGAAGCAAGAGCAAATGGTATTTTTTTCTGCGTCCTCTTTTAAGGCTTTGTGTTGAAATAAATTACGAAAATAGAAGATAAACTAGAGAAGGTGTACTTTATGTTGGCTGCGAGTAAATGGATCGTTTTTGATTCGTTCTTCTTGCGAATACTTAGACTATTTAGGCCTTATTACGAATTTAAATCAAAACAGCGCCTGTATAATGAAGCTTACATTTTCTATTTGTAGAACTAATGCAAAATAATAAAATCACTTAAGGAACAGATATTTATAAAGGATTTACGAAACAAAAAGGTAAAAGTGATGCGATTGGTGTTGAGAATGGACTGGTCATCTATTTTCCGCTATCTTCATCTATTTAGTAACGTGGCTAACTTAGTCAATAGTTAAGAATTAAGCAGTTAGAATTTTGACATGCATATATTTCTTTAAAATAGATCCATGGGGTTCCATAGATCCATTAATAGTTCCATGGGGAATCAGGCTGTGGGGATAAATGACCTACCGCCGTGTAAAGGAATGTAGACTGCGTAAACCAGGTCGGACATTAATCCACGTTTCCCCTCTATAACCTTTGTTCTACGTAGCAGGAGGGGGGCGTGGGGAGTCACATTTCGAGCATATTATGTGCTGTTTAACCGCTGTAACTTCAGTTATAATCTAAGAGTTTCGGCAGTGCGTGTCCAAATTGAAGAGAACGACAAGTACCACGATTTCATTTGGCTAGTTGACAGTTGAAATCGTTTGTGTGGAGTTTAAAGTGACAATTGTGTCGAAGATTTCACTGTGAAGTCAAAATGTTGCACTCAAGTTCAATTGCGACATCGGAAACTTCAACAGGCTGAAAGATAAGTTCAAGATGAATAAAAATATGAAGAAATCTAAAATTATAACACGTGCTAAGTGATGTAAAGCTTACCAAAGATGCAAGCAGGAGAAGGTCGAGCAGGTGCGCGTACCAAGTATTCACAAACCTAATCTTAGACCGCTGTTTCATATATCGGAGCCGTGACAGGACCGGTGATAAGAAACAAAAGAATTAAAAGTTTTTCACTTAGTGCTGATCGAATTACCCTAAATAGGTAACATTGTATTTCTCTCCTAATACTGGCAGCTGGTTTTAAATTTAGTTACAGCAGATTTCAAAAATATTAATTGGTCGCCAATCAAAGAATGGTAAACGAACTTCTTAGTATGTCACCGCGGGCCGCCGTCTAAGCTCTTTACGTGCTTTTCTTCATTATAATATATTACATGCATTGGTGCCACGTTTCTTATCGAACGGCGCTAAAGTTATGAAAATCGTGATTTTGGTCATGTCGGAATAGATTACGGTGAAAGGGTAACATATCATGTAGCTACTTTTAAAGACGTTTTACGCCAAATAATAAAAAAGTAAAATAAACTTTAACAAATACATTAAAAAAGTCAAATGTAATATTTAATTATTTGTAACAGCGTTAAAAATGTAATTATTAAATATTTTATTCTTTCTACCACTTTTTAAATTTAGAGCCAATACACTATAATATTATTAATTTTTTTAATATTTGTTGAATAGCTGTTATTTGTTAAGATTGCTAAACTGTTAACCACTTAACAAGATTCTTGACATGTGCTTTTATTTATACATCTAACGACGTCACATGTATAGAGTCTATAAGGAAAATCTGCTTAGTATTTATATTAAAAAAAAACTTTAAAAAATCACTTCAACTTCTTCGATTTTAATTACGTTTCTTTCAAAAAATAAACTTTCACATGAGAATTTGCCGGTTCGGGTGTTGATGCCTGTGTTGCTTTCTCTGTAATTTCTATTTTACTCACTGATATATGTTTATCCTGGAAATGTATTCGTGGAATTTAATTTCATAGTCAAGTTTTTTCCAAGACCATTTTAATGCGACTTAATTTTATGGTTGATGGTTGAAGTAACATGTAGCTGCGAACTAAAATGTCTGATGGCGCTAAAGAATCAGATGGCGACAAACCTGATTTAGAAGAGATGTCTGACAAAGAGAAGCTCATTGAAAGCGAAAGCGAAGAGGAAGCATCTTTTGAAAATAAGAAATCATCTTCTAAAGATGAAGAGGAGTCATCTTCTGAAAAGGAAGGTGAAGAAACCAGCGCCAAAGAATCACCTGAAGAGAAAACTTCTTCTTCCGATCTAAGTTCACAAGAAAATGTGGAAACCTCTACAGAAGCAGCCAGTGGCGACTCATCGCGAAATGGCGGTGACGAGTCTGACGAAGACGACGAGCCCTCCTCGAAAAAGTCACAATCAATTGGAGAAAGGTCCGATGACAGTATGCAGGAACAGAAAGACGTGCATGAGGAGTTCCGCAGAAACCAGGAACTCCTCCTGAAGAATATCATCGACAGAGAAAAGGAACTCGCCCAGTTGCCCCAGCTGCGACCATGCAACAGTTGCGAGTTTCTGGTGGATCCCAAGGATACGGAAACAAGCAACTGCTGTTGGGGTAAGATCCGGAATCCCTGGGGCGGAAAAAGGATCCGGGAATTTTGGATCGTCTCAGCACCTGCTGACCAAACACCTCAGGAGACATTCGATAAACTCATTGAAGTGACACTACTAAAAAAACTATCCATAAACTACAAATTGCACATTCCTTCTTTTAGAATTGGGACTGTGGATGAACTGATTTACGTGTCCGGATCTCTGTACAAACTGGACGTGGATGCTGCACGCATTGTCGAAAACCTTGTAGATTTTATGAGGACGGTGGTCGAGGGGGACTTGAGAAAGTTTCTGGAAGACAACGAACTCGACGTCATCAACTACATCACCAAATTCACCTGGAACTCAGTGAAATACCCGGACACGAGACCGCTCCCGGTCCTCAAGGACATAATCCGTTCCCAGCTTCGCAACATGGAAGAGAATCTGAAGGCGAGGTCAGACGAGTACGGGTCCCTAGACAAGACACTGCAGAACATCGAGAAGCAGAAGACGGGAAGTCTGTACACTCGGTCCCTGGCAGACATCGTGAAGAAGGAAGACTTCGTCCTCGGCTCCAGGGTACTGATGACACTTCTAGTGGTAGTGCCCCATCAACGCGAAAAAGATTGGGAGGAATGCTACCCCAGCCTAGCGGAGATGGTCGTCCCGGAATCCACCTCGATGCTGTACCGCGACAACCAGCACGCTCTCTACAGCATCGTGCTCGGGAGGAAATGCGTGGAGGAGTTCAAAGAGAAGGCTCGCGGGAAGAAATTCATGGTGAGGGACTTTGAGTACTCCGAGGAGGAGATGGCCGAGGAGAAGGAAGTGCAGAAGAATGTCGAGAGTCTTAGGAAGGAAGAGATCGAGGTGCTGAAGAGGTGGCTAAAGGTCAACTTCAGCGAGACTTTCGCGGCCTGGATCCACGTGAAGGTGATGCGCTGCTTCGTCGAGTCTGTGCTGAGATTCGGGCTCGAGACCGGGTACCAGGCCATGGTGCTGGTCCCCTTGAAAGAAAAGGCGCTCTGGAAAAAGTTGGATGAGATGTACGACGATGTGGGAAACAATATGATCGTCGGGCAGATAAAGGACCCTCCTGGGGGTTTGTCGACGCTTGGAGGTCATCTGGAGGACACCAAGTACGTTTACCTGACCATCCCGATTCACTGCATATCCAAGGCCAAGTAATGCTGTAACCCATAAGGGTTAACATATGGCATTAAACAAGTTATCACAGTTTGTGCACAATTGTCTTTTTTCGAAGATCTTCCGGTTCACTATAAATATTTCCAAACAAATTAGGTAGCTGGAATATACCATGGTAGGCGTGGTTTAATATCGACACAACAAAATGGCTGTTGCTGAAAATGTTACTCGCTGGATCACATGTGACTTGTTACGCAAAAAAGTCCACTTTTACTTAACTTCATTTAGGATAACAGGTTTCCTAATAGAGTTATTGTTGGCTTTAACGTAGCACGCATATTTAAACTAAAGACTTAACAACTGTTGTTGGCGACAAAATTGAAGGGCAATGTTTTTTCATCTCTAGAGCGCAGCACCAAGGTCATTCACATTCAGAAGTTTTATCGTTTAGATTTCGTCGCCAAGAACATCTGCTAAACCTTTGCTTTAAATATATGTGGTTTTAATTCTAAGTCGACGTTTTAATTCTGCAGATACGTCATAACCTCAAAGTCACATAAATTTGAATTACCTTGCCTTGGCACATATCCAAACCAGTTACTATATGGCGAATGATAACTTCAGCAGCATTTTGTCTTGACACCAAATTAAGCACATCGCACTTTTGTTTTAAAAGATGAGTTATATCAAATAATGTCTTCTAGAAAACTTACCAGCCAATCACTAAAAGTGTATTACTTTACCTTTGAAAACGAAACGGTAGGATGCTATTTTTTTGCTCTTCACAACAAACACAGTCCTCAAACACAGTTTTTGACATTTTCTGGAAATACAATGATTTTGAATTGTGTCACTTTTATAGCAAAAGTGCTATAAGGATATCATCAACAAAATAATAAAAATAAAATAACAAAAAGAATTATTATAAATATAAAATCAGAATATTAATCCAATTACACAAAATGCTATCTGTTTTTAATAAAGTAAGCAGTTGCAGTTCATAACAGATAGACGAATTTTATATGAATATCGCCCAAGTGATATGGCGTGCGGTCGATGTTTACTTATTTTTCGCCGATGAAAATAATTTTCTTAATCCATTTCAAAATGAATCGCCTGGAAATTTATCTCCATCCTATCGCCTTGTAAATGTGTATTACACATCTGTTAAAGGTTTTTTGCAGTTTTAAGTAATACTAGGAGGCTCCGCCCCCTGCTCCGCTAACGCTCCGCCAACCCCCGGAGGATTGCTGTGCAATCCTCATAGGTTTGCTCTGCAAACCACTTCTCGCTTCGCTCGCTAAAAGTTTGGACACAATAACAATACTTTTTTTAATTGTATTACCAAAATCTTTAAACGTTGAAACTAAATTTAAATTATAATTCATCTTGGCATCAATACATATTTTCGCCATGTAAATCAATATAAAATCATTTAATTTAATTTCTTATAAAATACAAATGAAAACAATGGAACCACTGGCAAGCCATTATTTATTATTTTATTTCTAACATGATTTATTATTTTCCAAGTTATTTCCACACCTTTCCTGCGAGTTTAATTTTTAACGTTATTGGTAGTTTTCTCTTGCCTACCAGAAGTGTGTACGTAACTAAGTTAATACGTCATAAAAATGAAGGTCATAGAAATCTAGTTTTCAAAATTGCCAACAGATGGCGCCACGTCAACGTTCCCCTAATGTGTAAAGTTTAAAAAAGCGTTTTTCAAAACTTATATTTTTAATTTAATAGGGTTTATATTCTTCCTAATTTAAGCTGACATCAACAAAATAATTATTTACTAATGAATTGAAGTGGCTAATCGTCAAAATGGCTTACATAATGGCAAAATAAAAATACGGGCATAACAGAATTTCGTAAACAAACTAACCGTTGCCACTCAGCTTACAGAAAAACAGCGTTTTTCAATCACCGCGTAAGAGAAATATATATAAAGATATTGTAGACGAGCTTGTAGTGTATTTTGATTTTAAAATGTGGCAACATTTTTTAGTTTGTTTTCTATTTTTGTTTGAACACCGTTTGAGGAATTTTCGTTTTTCAAAGCTAACTTTAATATTTCTATGAAATGGCGCATTTTAAAAATTCAAAAAAAGGATTTGTATTTACATGGAAAATAGAAAAGTTTAGTTTGTTACCGCATCAGTTTGGCGAGGAATTAGAAAGTCCGACATTCGTCGTTGATTATTTGAATAACACCGAATGGTGCTTGTTTCTGTATCCAAAAGGAAATTACATGGAAAATTTCATATCGATATATTTAGAAAGAACCGACGGTTGGGATTTAGAATCATAGGCGGGTAGCTTTTGGCGACTTTTTCGGGCGATTCACTTCTCAATATGGGAATAAAGGGACGATTGTTTACAAATATGAAAGGATAAGAATTTGCGGGATTGGTTCGGAAGGTCACGTGACTTCCGGGCTTAAGAATTTCCGTGATTGGTTTAAAGAGTGACGTGATGTTTTAGCGGGAAGAATTAAGATAAAGAATATTCTATTCGAATAGAATTCGGACGGTGTTAGTGTTGGAATTTTTAAGTAGATTTTTAAACTGCTTATATCGTTGTTTAATGTAAGTACCCTTTATTGCTTATTGGTATGGCTAGCAAATGTGGTTTAGTTGAAAGAATAAATTCTTTTTTTTTATCAGATGTATGTTGATAGTTTGAAAGATGATGTTAGCAATATGTCAAAAGGTGGGTTTGTTAGGAACGAGTTATGAATGTCCCGTGTGTAAAACGGAAATGAAATTGGTAAAAAGTGTGCATGTGAAGAATGATAAGTGGCAGTGGACGTGTCGAAACGAAGGTGAAAATGGACATCGTGTGCGTAGGAGTATTAGGAAGGGTACATAGTTGTTTCTAAATATTTTTTGGTTACAGCTGTTCTTTGAAACATTTCGCCATTGCCCGGTGCTCAAAGCGATGAGTAGCCCAAAACGACTGCCCGAAGGATTGCCTGTAAGCACCATGATCGACTGCCCGAAGGGGGTCACGGATGTGATCCTGAGTAGTCGGAGGCCGCAGGCCGGAGACCACAAAATCGACGGCAGGAGCCTGTGACTTTAAGCGCGCGGAACGCGTGTGCGCTTAAGAGTGCCATCGAAATGCCCCAAACGACGGCCGGATTTGCCTGTAAGCACCATGATCGACAGCCCGAAAGGACATTGTTACATTCGCCATAGGCGCCGAACTGCCGCCAACAGCCCAATAAAAAGCTCTAGTACGATGTTAACTAACCAAAACAAAGTTTCGAAATCAATTTTAAACCGTCGCCATTAGCCCATTGTGGAGCTAAAGTGCGACGATATTTCATTCAATCGTGCAGACGTAATAGAAATCCTTCGAAATGAATTTTGAACCGTCACCGATAGCTCATTACACAGTAGAAGTCATCCGATCAATCAACCAATCAATAATCCGATTGTGATTCGGAAATAAGACACAACGCTCAAGTTGTTAACTGTAATTGTTGATTTAACCGGAAGTAACCCTTTACATCAGAAAAGAAAGAGGCGTGCGCTCCGTATCGGTTCATTTGGCGTCTACTTGAAAACACAGCCAAATCCGCCTATGATTGTAAGTCTTTACCGAACCGACTTTCGCACAAATAAATCTGCTTCAAGAATAAGCTTCAATTTTGCAATAGAGTCGTCTGTGAATGGTGCAATTGAAAATGTGGCGGCATCAGAAAACGTTAATATTACCGAGGATTCGCAAAGTTGGGGTTGTGGTCAATGTTTAGAATTGGACTTTCTGTCTGATAATAAAAACAAGTACTTACCTCACGATGTGTTCACCATCAAGTGTCACATATGGCCCTCTCAAGAAAAACGCAAGGCTTCGGCATTAACCATGGAATCAGCTATTCTATATAACTACTATAAAATGGGAAGTACGGCAATAACTAGAATCCATATTGATAAAAATACTTTTATGTGGCCTGTCACGAAAATCCGAGATCTTTGCGAGAGTCAAGAAAAATCATGTATTGACTTGGATAATAGTTCTGAACATTCTCTTACTTTGAAGCTATCGTTTTACATCAACAGAGACAAAAGTGACAAGTTCGCTCAGATTGACATTCTCCAAACGGGATCTCCCAACAAAGAACAACGCCCTTTTGTGAAATGCCAGATGACAGTCGTCACCGACGACAGAAAACACCAAATTTCACACGAGGATTCGCATTTGTTCAGTTCGAATCCAGATGAGGTGTGGCATTTCCCTGGGTTTATTTTAATAGATGGACTTATTGATGGCAAATACGCACGTTTGGGTGAGACCATGTTCCTTTACTGTGAGTTTACTTTCCCTCGCAAGGATTGCGAACACCACTTGGAGTTGCCTTTTCATGTACCGAACGCTTCGCAAGGGTCATCCCAGTTGAGGAATATTTTACAGGACAAAAAATTTTGCGACGTTGAAGTCCGATGCGGCGAAAAGACATTTGTGTGTCATAAAGTTGTCCTCTGTGCCCAATCCCCCGTTTTTTTTGCCATGTTCGAGAGCGACATGGAAGAGAAGAAAACGGGCGTTGTTGAGGTCCCCGATTTCGACCCACTCACAGTGGAAAAGATGTTGGAATTTCTGTACAAGGCGGCCATCGAAAGTGAACTGTTAACCGAAGAAATGTGCAGTTTATATTCCATTGCGGACAAGTACGAGGTTTTGTCACTGCAGCAGTTCTGTTCACATTCGTTGTTGTCCAACTTGTCTGTGAGGAACGCGTGCAATGTTCTGGTGACTGCTGATAGCCATCGCCATGACAACTTCCTTTGGCTACATGTCAATAACTTCCTGAAATTTCATTCAAGAGAAGTTGTCCATTCACCTCAGTGGAAGAGTTTTGTGATTGAAAATCCGACACTTTCGGCAGAAACCATGCTTCGGATGTGGCCGGAATAGTTGATAATTCCGATTGGAAAATTGCATCATTATCTTATGTATTTTTCATATTGTTAAACTATATCCTAAAATTTAATATCGTCTTTCTGGGAATTAAGTGTAATGCTCTTACTTAAATTGCAGTGTAATTTTTTGTCTGGTGAAATCCTAAACCAATCTTTAATATGAAAACTTTTTTAAAAATTTGAACTTAAATCTTTAGGAATTATAAAGAGAAATGTTATGATTATTCAAATAGACTTCATTTTTGGTTAATTCGTATGTCTGTTTGGTTAATTTGTATATTTGTTGTTTAAATAGATATTTATCACGCATATTTCATAATCCTTTTTAATGCAAGAAAGTCAAACCACAGCAGTGACATAACAACAGCTATATAAAAATAAAAATCAAGATGTAGAAAAACGTTTCAAAGCATTTACTTATACATTAAAACTATATCAGATTTAAAGTTCTCAAAGTCATCACAGGAAAATTGTCATCGGAAGGTAAGCTATACTTATATATAAGAATGGAGTGTCTGTCTGTGGAATCGATCAAAACCCCTCATTTTGAGTTTTCTTCACGAATTAGGATATACTTATTCAGAAAATCACATTTAATTTTTTTTGTCTGTCTGTCTGTCTGTTTGTCCGGATTTAACTCAAAAACTACTGCACGAATGTTTATGAAAATTGCACCATTTGAACAATATTTTCTTAGTAAAATCTGCACTTTGGTTCATGTGGATATTTACAACCATTCAAAAGTTATGGAACTTTTTCCATTTTTCTCACATAATTCCTATGGGAAATTTACATCTCGATCTTCCTTTCATAACATTATCGTTAAAAATTACCTTGGCGAACAAAAATATTTTTCGACAATACTGGGATAAACGATTCATTTTGATTAGCTGATGAGTAAATGTCGTCAAATGAAATAAAAATGTCGCCAAATGACTTAAAAATTTCGCCATATGAATTAATAATGTCCTAAAATAGTGCTAAATTAATAAAAAATTTCGCCAAATGTTGCCAAATAAATTAAAAATGTCGCCATATGAATAAAAAAATGCTTCAATTGAATAAAAATGTTGCCAAATGAGCTAAAATAGAAGTCCTATATTTAAAAATATCATCACAATAGCGAAATTAGTGTCTAAATAACAAAATTAACGTCGTTAACAAAAACCTTGCCAACCGAAGGAGGTAGATAAACCAGCTCTTTCGACTGACGCCATGTGTCTTCATGTTCCGAACAACTTAACTTTATGATAATAGTGCTATTTGTTACGGAGTGGAATATTACTATGGTGTTGAAATGGGCCACCCTAAAAGTTTAACTTAAGGTTTTCTATATATACCTCTATGTAGCTTATTTTTGAATTTTCACCTCAAAAACATATTATTGGAATTAAAAAAGGAATATTTGATAATTAATTTTTATAAGAAATATTGTCTGTAAATATTGGCCCATGTGAAATTATGTTGAAAGACGGATATATAGACTCCTGTCGCCAATTGACACACACAAAAAAAAACTTTCACCAAATACGATAAATTATTTCGATTTGGAAGATTGCAATATTTTTTCTTTGATATATTATTGCGTCGCCAATATTAAAACTAATAAATGTGAAGTTTACTACATGGGTTTATTGTCACTAAATGGTTAATTTTTATACAAAAAATATGCAATTTAAAATTTTTGGGGGAATTTTTATTTCACAAAAGAAACATGTTACAAAAACATTAGTTTAAATAGTAGTTGCAGTAGCATGTAAAGTCGTGAACATAAAAATAGATTTAGTTATCTCAAAAAATACTCGAAGTAATTTAATAAATGTGAATTTTGATAGAGTTTATTTTTCACATTGCCCAGAGAGGGATATGCGATAGCTACGCTGACAAGGCAAAATCGCGCAGCTCTAACTGCGCAAAGTAACCACGAGCAACGCCGGGCCATATTGCTAGTAGTTAAATAAATTGGGTATTTTCGAGACAATTGCTTGAGTAAAATGGTTCCAAAAAGACGATTTTATTGTGAGTGTTGTAAAGGGAAATATCTAATTTTATTTGTTGAAAACAATCATCACATTATCAATGAAATCGAATATGCATGTTATTCTTACCTATTTGGGCTCAGAAATTAACTCCAGAAATAAAATACTATCAGAAGTTCAGAGAAAAATTGATGCAGCAAATCGCGGCTTATATGGATTAAGGAAATATTTAAAATCAAATTTTATTTTAATAGAAAAACTAACATATTTCTATATAAAACTCATATAAAATCAGTACTTACGTACGCCTCAGAAACATGGAACCTGAATAAAAGTGATGACACTGCTGGGTTTGGTTTGGTTTGATTAATTAACGTCGCACTAAAACTGCACAGTGGGCTATTGGCGACGATGACACTGCTGGGAAATGAAAAATATTGCGAACGATCTTTGGTGGCATCAATAAAGAGGGTGTATGGTAGAAGATTGGTTTGGTTTGGGTAATGTACATCGCACTAAAGCTGCACAGTGCTGCACAGGGCTATTGGCGACGGTTCGGGGCCTATCTTGAAGGAAAGTCCTTGGAACGATGTCTCGTATTTTTAAACCATGGTCAGAAGACGAGGACAACACCTGAGCTGACACCCGGCGCAACCTCAATAGGCGTCAGGACATTGAACACCAGTCCCGTATACACTCCAGTATAATTTGCTGGATGTTCTGGACGACTTACAAGTATTTTGATGTTGAAAGTGGCAATCCTCCCTTCAAGCTCACTTCTTTTTACCTTTTTTTCTCAAGGCCATCGCACTGATTCGAACTAACAATCCTCTTCAATCTCAATCTCAACCAATCTCAATCTCAATCTCAACCAATCTCAATATCAACCAATCTCAAGCAATTTCAATCTCAATCAATCTCAATCTCAATCTCAATCAATCTCAATCTCAATCTCAACCAATCTCAATCTCAATTTCAACCAATCTCAATCTCAACCAATCTCAATCTCAACCAATCTCACACTCAACCAATCTCAATCTCAACCAATCTCAATCTCAACCAATCTCAATCTCAATCTCAACCAATCTCAATCTCAACCAATCTCAATCTCAATATCAACCAATCTCAATCTCAACCAATCTCAATCTCAACCAATCTCAACCAAACTCAATCTCAATCTCAATCTCAACCAATCTCAACCAATCTCAATCTCAATCTCAACCAATCTCAATCTCAACCAATCTCAATCTCAACCAATCTCAATCTCAACCAATCTCAATCTCAACCAATCTCAATCTCAATCTCAATCTCAACCAATCTCAATCTCAATCACAACCAATCTCAATCTCAACCAATTTCAATCTCAATCTCAACCAATCTCAATCTCAATCTCAACCAATCTCAATCTCAACCAATCTCAATCTCAACCAATCTCAATCTCAACCAATCTCAATCTCAACCAATCTCAATCTCAACCAATCTCAATCTCAACCAATCTCAATCTCAACCAATTTCAATCTCAATCTCAACCAATCTCAATCTCAATCTCAACCAATCTCAACCAATCTCAATCTCAATCTCAACCAATCTCAATCTCAACCAATCTCAATCTCAACCAATCTCAATCTCAACCAATCTCAACCAATCTCAATCTCAACCAATCTCAATCTCAACCAATCTCAATCTCAACCAATCTCAATCTCAACCAATCTCAATCTCAACCAATCTCAATCTCAATCTCAACCAATCGCAATCTCAATCTCAACCAATCGCAATCTCAATCTCAACCAATCGCAACCAATATCAATCTCATTCTCAACCAATCTCAATCTCAACCAATCGCAATCTCAACCAATCTCAATCTCAACCAATCTCAATCTCAACCAATCTCAATCTCAATCTCAACCAATCTCAATCTCAATCTCAATCTCAATCTCAACCAATCTCAATCTCAACAAATCTCAATCTCAACCAATCTCAATCTCAACCAATCTCAATCTCAACCAATCTCAATCTCAACCAATCTCAATCTCAATCTCAACCAATCTCAATCTCAACCAATCTCAATCTCAACCAATCTCAATCTCAACCAATCTCAATCTCAACCAATCTCAATCTCAACCAATCTCAATCTCAACCAATCTCAATCTCAATCTCAACCAATCTCAATCTCAATCTCAACCAATCTCAATCTCAACCAATCTCAATCTCAACCAATCTCAATCTCAATCTCAACCAATCTCAATCTCAATCTCAACCAATCTCAATCTCAACAAATCTCAATCTCAATCTCAATCTCAACCAATCTCAATCTCAATCTCAATCTCAACCAATCTCAATCTCAACAAATCTCAATCTCAATCTCAACCAATCTCAATCTCAATCTCAACCAATCTCAATCTCAACCAATCTCAACCAATCTCAATCTCAACAAATCTCAATCTCAATCTCAACCAATCTCAATCTCAACCAATCTCAATCTTAGTCTTAACCAATCTCAATCTCAATCTCAACCAATCTCAATCTTAGTCTTAACCAATCTCAATCTCAATCTCAACCAATCTCAATCTTAGTCTTAACCAATCTCAATCTCAATCTCAACCAATCTCAATCTCAATCTCAACCAATCTCAATCTCAACCAATCTCAATCTCAATCTCAACCAATCTCAATATCAATCTCAAACAATCTCAAACAATCTCAATCTCAACCAATCTCAATATCAACCAATCTCAAACTCAACCAATCTCAATATCAATCTCAAACAATCTATCTCAATCTCAATCTATTTCAATCAATCTCAATCTTTTCTCAATCCCAATCTTAATCAATCTCAATCAATCTCAATCTCAATCTATCTCAATCTAAATCTTAATCAATCTCAATCAATCTCAATCTCAATCAATCTCAATCTTAATCAATCTCAATCAATCTCAATCTCAATCTCAACCAATCTCAATCTCAATCTCAACCAATCTCAATCTCAATCTCAACCAATCTCAATCTCAACCAATCTCAATCTCATACAATCTCAATCTCAAACAATCTCAACCAAACGCAATCTCAACCTATCTCAATCTCAATCAATCTCAATCTCAACCAATCTCAATCTCAATCTCAACCAATCTCAATCTCAATCTCAACCAATCTCAATCTCAATCTCAACCAATCTCAATCTCAATCTCAGCCAATCTCAATCTCAACCAATCTCAATCTCAATCTCAACCAATCTCAATCTCAATCTCAGCCAATCTCAATCTCAACCAATCTCAATCTCAACCAATCTCAATATCAATCTCAACCAATCTCAATATCAACCAATCTCAAGCAATTTCAATCTCAATCAATCTCAATCTCAATCTCAACCAATCTCAATCTCAATCTCAACCAATCTCAATCTCAAGTTCAACCAATCTCAATCTCAACCAATCTCAATCTCAATCTCAACCAATCTCAATCTCAAGTTCAACCAATCTCAATCTCAACCAATCTCAATCTCAACCAATCTCAATCTCAACCAATCTCAATCTCAACCAATCTCAATCTCAACCAATCTCAATCTCAATATCAACCAATCTCAATCTCAACCAATCTCAATCTCAACCAATCTCAATCTCAACCAAACTCAATCTCAATCTCAATCTCAACCAATCTCAATCTCAATCTCAACCAATCTCAATCTCAACCAATCTCAATCTCAACCAATCTCAATCTCAACCAATCTCAATCTCAACCAATCTCAATCTCAACCAATCTCAATCTCAACCAATCTCAATCTCAACCAATCTCAATCTCAACCAATCTCAATCTCAATCTCAACCAATCTCAATCTCAATCACAACCAATCTCAATCTCAACCAATTTCAATCTCAATCTCAACCAATCTCAATCTCAATCTCAACCAATCTCAACCAATCTCAACCAATCTCAACCAATCTCAACCAATCTCAATCTGAATCTCAATCTCAACCAATCTCAATCTCAACCAATCTCAATCTCAACCAATCTCAATCTCAACAAATCTCAATCTCAATCTCAACCAATCTCAATCTCAACCAATCTCAATCTCAACCAATCTCAATCTCAATCTGAACCAATCTCAATCTCAACCAATCTCAATCTCAACCAATCTCAATCTCAACCAATCTCAATCTCAACAAATCTCAATCTCAATCTCAACCAATCTCAATCTCAACCAATCTCAATCTCAACCAATCTCAATCTCAACCAATCTCAATCTCAACCAATCTCAATCTCAACCAATCTCAATCTCAACCAATCTCAATCTCAAATTTTTTTTATTTTATTTTCTACCAATCTCAATCTCAACCAATCTCAATCTCAATTTCAACCAATCTCAATCTCAACCAATCTCAATCTCAATCTCAACCTCCCGAACTAGCAATCCGAACGCTGAATGGAGAAGAAGATACAACTCGAGCTTCACAAAATGTACAATGAACCAAACATTATAAAATTTATAATTATTCGGAGGAGGATATGGGTTGGTCCTGCAATTCAAATAGATAAAGAACAAAATTCAAAAACAGTATTCCTTGCCCGTCCAATGAAGAGTTGAGCTAAAATCCCGACGCCTATTGAAGGAATTGGGTGCCAGCTCAGGTGTTGTCCTCGTCATCTGACCATGGTTCAAAAATACGGGGCTTCGTTCCCAGGTCTTTCCTTCGAGATAGGTCCCGAACCGTCGCCAATAGTCCAATGTGCAGTTATAGTGCGACGTTAATTAACCAAACTAAACCGAATTGAAGCGGATTTGACAAACGTTAAGCTGTAGCCATCTTGCTATCGGAGGGATGCCAGAATTGCTCCTAAGTTACAAAAGTCGTCCAAAAATATCCTCAATTTTTCCCGGCGTGTATATGGGACTGCTGCACGCATAATCTAATCGAGGTCCAATATCCTAACATTTATTGAGGTTACGTCGATTGGCAGCTCAGATATTGTCCTTGTCATCTTGGCTGAAAAACATAAGTTAGTGTTCCCAGGTCTTTCCTTCGAGATAGGTGCCGAACCGTCGCCAGTAACCCACTGTGCAGCTCTAGTACGAAGTTATTTAACCAAAACAAACCGTCTCTCTTCCCCTTTTAATTGCTTATTTCGTTTTAATATTTTTTTCATAGCTCAGGTGTTGTACTCGTCATCTCACCATGGTTCAAAAATACGAAGCAGTGTTATCGGGTCTTTCTTTTGAAACAGACTTCGAACCGTACCCAATAGCCTACTGTGTAGCTCTAGTACGACGTTTTTCAATCAACCATCCAACTAAGGTTTATCTATCGTCGCCAATTGATCATAGTGAATTTTGAGCCCCAGTTGCTCAGTTGGTAAGGCGTTCAGCTACTAATCAGAGGATTGGTGGTTCGAATCCATCCGTGAAATGGACTTGACATAGAAAAGTAAAAAAGTAGTGATCTTGCGATCGGAGGGTTGCCAGCTTCGCTACAAAAATACTAGAAAGTCGTCCAGAATATCCAACAAATTATACTGGCGTGTATACGGGACTAGTGCACGATCAATCTGATCGGGGTCCAAAGTCCCGACGTCTATTGAAGGCGTTGGGTGCCAGTTCAGGTGTTTCCTCGTCATCTGACCATGGTTCTAAAATAACGAGGTGCATGTATGAATGTGTGTATGGATGTGTGTGTGTGTGAATGTGTATGTGTTCCCGGGTCTTTCCTTCGAGATTGACCCCGAACCGTTGCCAATAGCCCACTGTGCAGCTCTAGTGCTACGTTATTAACCAAACCAAACCATAGTGAATTTCTAGTGCAACGTTAAATAGGTCAACCAGTTATAAAATTATGCAAATCAGACAACGAACACATGTCAAAATATTCCCAGTATATAAACGTCTTCTAAGCTTCTCCACTTACCGACAAATCCTTCATCGGGTGCTACCACGTTAAGGTCTCTTTCGACTCGACTGACTGTTTTATTATTGGTGAGTATCTTTGTTAATACTAATAATTTTATAAGATTCGATTTAAGAATAACTAGTAATACTTCAAAACAAAGCATTAATTAGTAAGCCGGTCGGTGTTATTTTTTGTGTAGTTTCCTGTATTGTAGTTCTTTCCCCTTGCTACATTATGCGTCGTATATTGAAAGATTGCTAGGTTATCTAAATTAGTTGTGTGTTGGCAAGGAGGATGCCGAAACAAAAGTTTGAGACCGGTGGTTTTAGTGTTCTATTTGGATTATTGGCAGTTCTTGCTCGGGTGAATATCCGAGACTTGCTAAAACTTATGATTTCTCTGAAGTTTGTCTGCAGAATTGCTAAAACTCTAAGTTCTGGTGATGCAAATTGAAGGGGTGATTACAGGAACGAGCACAAAAACGCAGTGTTTGTAATACATGATGCAAGAAAAAAATATCTATCTCTTGTATCTATATACAAATTGATTGGAGCTGTCTGGTTCTCGCGCTAATTAATAAATGATTTTTTTTTCTTTGTGGCAAATGAAAAAGTGTAAGTCTAGAAGAGGAGATGCCTTGTTCTTGTAGCTATATCTTCAATTGGAATCTTAATGAATTGATGCGGTCAAAGTTTGACTTGCACCACCTTTCAGCCAGTTGCGTTCTTCAGTAACCAAGGAATGGATTGTTGACACAACTGGCAAAAAGTGGTGAAAGTTTGACTTGCACCTCTACTGCTGTCACAGCCTCAATTGGGAGAAATAAATGAACCAAATGTTGGCGTATTTACGTCCAAGCGCTGCTTGAAATTCGGGAGGTTGTAATTAATGCGAGTTCTAAATATATTTTCTAGAATGTGCTCGTTAAAACTTTTTTATAAAGACTAATGTTTAGTTTTGTACCACATAAAATTAAACATTGTAAAAGCATACAAGTTGCCCAACTCTGTGCTATTCTGTAGCGTCGAGTCTAATATTTAGTACAAAGTGTTTTCGAAACTGTAAAAATAATTTAATTGTATAATTCGGTGATGTAGTAGTTTAGTGTTGACAATTTTTAAATGTTACTCTTCAAATGCATTTCTAATTGTTTCTTCAATAGCCATAACTTTGTGTGCAGGTCATTATGGAAGCTGATTGTTACACCAGGGTCGTTCCGTTCCATTTGCGTCCCGGTGCAGTTCCCGCTGCAGAAGTCGTGCCGGACAAGGTCGCCGTTCCACAATTGCCCAAGGTTCATGCATCTGAAAAATACACAAAACTAAAGAATGTGGCGACTGAATCGAACGCCGTCGAACAAAAACCTGAAGACCCCAGGCCCCCGTTATTCAAGAGGATGAAGACTTCTGTTGGGCTGTATTTTTATGGCTTGTGGTGCAGTTTGACCCTTCCTTGCACTTGCTGCTACATTTGGTGCAAACACAAGCTTGATAAAGACTAGTCTTCTCGCTCTCTGAAATCTTCAAATGAAGTGTTCCAGACCTCAGCATTTCTTAAACTTTTACTTTTTGTATATACACGAGGTTGATTTTATTGTTTTTGCTATGGAAGGAATAAAGTTTACATGGATGTATGTCGATGTTCTGACTGAACTATTTTTGGGCATGTTTAGACTTCACCTTATTTAAGGTCCTTACGTGAGGATTTTGTAGGTGCTGCCTCATTTGAAATTTGTTTTGGTTGATATAAAATATATTTCATTAGGAATCTACTGCCAGGCATAAATTTTTACATGCTTTGAGATTAACTCTGGTGTAAAACAGCACTTGAGCTTTTACCCTATGCAACCTCAATAGGCGTCAGATTTTGGAGCACTATGTTTTAAACTAAATTTCAATATTTTACACTAAATTTAATTATGCATTTTAGTGCCACATGTCTATTGCATTAGCTAAGAAACCTGCATTTGTGGAGATTAAGGGGTATATTGCATATCGTTCAATTGAAGAGTGCAACATTAAGAAATTTTGTTTTGCTTGCCAATTGACTTTCTTGCGAACGATTTTGCTTGTTAACTATAAATCAGGCGATAAATGTAAATGGGCAAAATACACTTTTGTAGAGTTTCTTCATTTATTCGTATTGTGGTAGTATTCTTGGAAACTACATGTTTTACATCAACGTTGTTTAGCTCTACCTATTACACGAGAGAGCGATGGCTTTCCGTAGTCTAAATATCAGGCTAGAAATCGGATGATTGAGAGTTCGAATGGATACTAGGACTTGGATAATGGAAACTAGGACTAGCAATTTTGTGATAAGGGGGGGTTGCCACATTCGATCCTAAATTACAAATTGGCGTAGCTTGGCCATAACTGGTTTTTGCGCCATTAAATACTAACCAATCTAAATTACAAAAGTCTTCTGAAAATACCTTCATTCTACTGGCGTGTACAATGGACTGGTGCACGTAAAACGTGGCCGTGGTCCAATTCTGACGCCTATTGAGGTTGCGTAGGGTGAAAGCTCAAGTGCTGTTCTCTCCATCTGATCATGGTTCAAAAATGCGAGGCAGTGTTCTCAGGCCTTTCCTTCAAGATGGGTTGCGAACCGTCGGCAATAGCTGATTATGCAGTTGTCGAGAGACGTTAATTAATCAACCGAACCTAATCAAAGTTATTTGAATTAACTATGAATATGGAATCTGTATTCATGTAAGAAATGCAACTGTCTTCTCCGAATGCCGAATCTGGCGTGGATTTATAGCCAATAGTTTAATACCGCCAACACAAAATGGCCCCTGCTGAAAAGACATTTTGACAGCGTACATTTTGTTATTAAAGTATTAGCGCCATTCTGTACACAAAAAGATTTGTGCAAATTAGGATGTCAAACTCTTACTACAGCAAAAATAAACCAAATGAATAAGCAGTCTTGTCGGAAAATGATACTTTGGAATGATTTGACAGTTTTTATTTTTAGCTTTTTCCATACCCGCGTTAGCCACATTCCGACATAATGATACGGAGGATTGCCAGCTTCACTACAAATAATAGGGATGTCGTCTGCACGACTTTCTAGTATTTTTGTAGCGAAGCTGGCAACCCTCCGAATGAAAGATCACTCCTTTTTTAATTTTCTATGTCAAGTCCATTTCACGGATTCGAACCACCAATCCTCTGATTAGTAGCTGAACACCTTACCAACTGAGCAAAACCGACATTATGATAAGCTCATTTTCTACTTTTTACAACATGGTCGTTGTGAATGGAAGGGTATTGTTTAGGCTAAGGCTGCCTTAGGTATGGCTACAGGTGCCGCAGATGTGGCTTTTAGTTTAAAAATGATGTCTAAGAGAGACAGATACATGGTTCAGGGTTCGGATATGGTTCATGGTGCCGAAAATATGGCTTTGAGAAATCCTAAATCTGTCTAAGGAAGCTGAAAAAATGCTAAAAATATGGTTGTTTCAAATACTAATAGCAATATTCTTTTATGTTTGATTGAAAGGGAAGTTTTTACTTAATACTACTACATATACTTTGATCTTATGTCGCTGCACATGAAGAGATTGAAGTGCTGGAAGGGTTCAACCTGCGACTGAAGGTAAGGCAAGGAAACGTAGAAGAAAGAGTGACAAATGGAAACAAAGTGTCTCTTGTCCATGTTACTGAGTCTAAAAATGTGTCCTGTCTATTTTGTTCAATTCTAAACAGTTTCTTGTCTCTAATGTAAATCTAAAATGTCTATTGTCCTTCTATATTAATGAGCAAAACATTAATTTTTCAGCTGTTTTATGGCATTTAATGTGTTCACGTATTTGTTTCACAGATTATATAACACACTTTCTTTTATTCTATCTGTAGAAATAAAATTTTATATGAAAAGAGTAGACAAGAGACGTTTTGGCACTGGGAGACTTATATTTGTTTACTCTGTAACAATAATTCGAGGGGCAAGTAGAGAGCGGTAGCAGGATTCCACGATTACAAGAGTTGATTCGTTACGAACAGAACCTCATCGATTCGCGGGTAATCGATTCATCATCTATGGTTGATGTGTTTGTTGTGGGCGATCGCAGATGCACAGCAAACATCATCGAGAACATTGCTCCTTCCTTCACATTGGTGATTGATCTGTGTCCATCCATCAATGTCCCCTGAGGGGGGACTCTAAAGAGGACTTGCCTACCTTTGCTCATCGAACACTTTTGTAAACGTCAGTGGTACTTTTGGAATGTTCTAAGAAATATTTACAAATATGGAACCTTGATCGTCATAGAAAAATTCATTTTATATAAAATGGTCAGAAAGTGAGCATTGTAATTTAGGTTTAGTCTCTTCTTGGGATAAATAATAGATATTATTTTTTTTGTATATTTTGGAAGCATTTTTTTGTAACGTTGAATGTTTTTTCCTCCGTGAATATGTCATTCGGAGTAAAAAAAATGTCAGCATAAAATTTTTATAAAAATTGTTAAATTGAAAAAAAAACCTACTTGTAGGAAACAATACAGAAAAACTACAGTTTTTTTTAAAGATCTATTAAATGCAAGGTGTTAGTTTCAGATTTTTTCATAATAACTGTAAAAAACCTGCAGAAAACCTATAATTTTTAAGCATGAAATTACTGATAAAAAAAATGCAAAAATGCCGGAAAATTAAAAAATATAAACTGCAGTTTTTTGTTATAATTTTTTTTAAAAACCTTAAAATCCCTTCAATTTCACAAATTTTGATGATGATTTTGATGATGCTTTTTTTGCTGGGTTAAGCGACTGAACGAAAGGGGCTTGTGATGCTAAAACCGACTATTCAGAGAGGATGAGAAGCTCAAACGACTACTTCAGGTAGGTACCAGCTGTTTTTGAACAGCTATTGTAATGCGATATTCTTAAAACGACTGCCTGAATCCCTTGTCGAGGTTCAAATTCACTATCTAGAGAAGGTTCACTTAAAAAAAACTCACGATACAGTAGAAATAAAAACGTTTTTAAAGCGTTACCGAAAGGTTGCTAACCTGCCCGAAGCAGAATGGTCAGTCAGCCCACTTAAAAATCCGCTCTTTAGGGTAAACATTCCGTCTTTTCTAAAAATATTTTATTTTACGGCCATCGTAAAATCCTAGAAAAGTCATAAAAATGGAAAAGCCACTTAAAGTTAGACTGGGAAATACGAGCGCTTCCTATCAAACTCTAGTCCCGCTTGCGATGCCATGAAAATGCCTTCCAGCTGTGACGTCATAACGATGTTAAAGATGGCGAAGGAATGTAGTTTTGGATTTTCAAAATGTTGTTAAAATGCATAAAAGGAAGTAATAAATATTCAATAGGATTTTATATATGCTTAAAGATTTTGTTATGTATGAAATTCTTACTTTTGAAAATATTACTCAAATTAGATTTATGTGTGTTAACTTATTTTCCAAGATCCATCCTATAATTTAGTGATAATTTATGCATGCTAAAATTTAGAAAGACACCTAATTCTCTATATAACGTATTTGTAGTTTCGATTTAACATTTTCCAAGATTTAAATTCTAATAAATTCTGAGAATGTAAATTTGAGAAATAAGACTCTAAAGTAAATTACAATTAGTGGAAATTTCTATTTATGGTATTTTTTTCAAACTAGAGGAGATCTGCTTCCTACTCGGTAACGACCAGAGAGTTGTAATATTAAATAGAGAGCGCCTTCAATACCGAACTCTCGTAAGGCCGCGGTGTCAACATTGAAAAGAAAAACCCACATCACGTGGTCATAGCGCTGCCACATTTGTCGTTCAGACATCTGCAGGAGTTTCAAATTTGGCGCACTTTCTTCTTTTTTGGTGGTAAGGAGTTTTGTCCGTATTCAACTTTTTAACATATATGTACGTATTTACCTATTTTCAAACAATATGCGCTAAATATTTCCTCTTCATTAACGAAACGAAAACATAATTTTCTTTGTGTTCAATACTCGAAGAAACGAAACTCTTTATATTTCTCAGGTTTTATTGTTTATATTTTCTTATTGAAGTATACAAAATAACAATTGAAAGAACTTCGCTTATGGTAAATTTTTTACATAAAAACGTAACGCAATTATTTCAAAACTACAAAGTATGAAAAATCTCCTTAATATATCTGTTAAACACCCTTAAATTGTGCCACTCGTTCAAAAAAAACTATATTTAAATACAAAATTTAGCACAAAACCATATTAAAATACTTCGATCTCGTTTAGTTCTTAAAGTCGCCAAGGCCTGCCAAGTAATATTGGCGCATGAATGAATTGGCATTTTCACATATCACGTGGTTTCAATGATGCACACACGGAAATAAGCATTTTTATTCCTCTATTTGTATCATTACTCTATGGTAACGACTGTCCACTCCCGGTGGCTTTGCTGCGTAAGGACACCTCGCCTTCCGACGAGGAGCGTGGTCTGTACCCATTTTAAAAATAAATGTTCATTCATGCTTCAACTTTTTTGTAGTGCCTTGCAAATATTCAACGGGGCCCCGGCTTTTTCCTTTCTTTGATTCACACCCCATTCTGCATGCCATTTCGAAAATGATTGATTAACAACACATTTACCATAACAATTAATTAATCACCTTGCCTATTTATTGCGTTTGTGTAGATCCCATGCATTGAGTTTTGGCTTAAGTTGTTAGAATGCCAAATGGCAATTATTATTTTTTATCTAGTTTAAAAACTTGTTTTCGAGGTAATTCATATCAAAATTAATTTTTTTTTAAATATGTCAATTCTGAAGCTAGAACAACATTACAAACACAATATAATAAGGTATTTCGCTAATTAACCTTTTGATCGCCAAATTAAATTTTTTATAAATATAACTCTGTTTCTAAATAGGATATAAAAAAAAACTCGACGTCTCAACCTTCTTCAGAGTGAAAACTATGATTCTACCAAATTTCAACAAAATCGGAAAATTATTGTCCGAGATATGAATAACCAAACACATATCCCCTTGTATTACCGTTTGATCACCGCGACAGTTATTATTTGTTACAATAACTCAAAAACTAATAAGTATTTGTTTTAAAAAAAATTCTTGCATTTGGTTGGATATATGGCTAATAAGATAAAAACTCGTCTTATAGAACATTGCGTTAAGAATATTAAAATACAAATGCAACGTTAAAATACGCAATAAAAGTCTGTATAATCCGGACATGTTTCGGGAGATACATCACCCTTCATCAGCGGAAAACGCAAAGTCTGTGTGTAATGAAATATAAATAAACCCAAGAAATCTAACAAAAAACTATTACAATCGGTTGGAGTTAACTATTGTGTGCCATCTCAACTTAAAGACCCTATTGACGATCTTAATAACTGGGGCATATACAGTATTTCATGTCAATGTGGCATGTCATATATTGGTCAAACAAAGAGAGCATTAAGATTTCGTATCAAGGAGCACCAAGCACATACTGTTAAACAAGAAATAAAGAAGTCCTCCATTGCCAAGCACTCTTGGGAACATGGTCATATATTTAATTTTTATAACTCACATTTAATTTGCAAACCTAAATCCCCAGTTGAACTTGACTTCCTGGAGGCGTTTCATATTTTTAACAATATTGATTCGGTTGTCAATGAAACGTTTGCGGTCCCAGTATTTCCCGCTTGTTGGCACACAATAGTTAACTACAACCGATTGTAATAGTTTTTTGTTCTTTGGCAACACTTTAGATTTCTAGGGTTTATTTATATTTCATTACACACAGACTTTGCGTTTTCCGCTGATGAAGGGTGATGTATCTCCCGAAACATGTCCGTATTATACGGACTGTTATTACGTATTTTAACGTTGCATTTGTATTTTAATATGGCTAATATTCTACAAAAAAAATATATTTATTGAATTTTTGCTTCTATACGTTTTGCTTGGCACAAATTCGAACTCTTGCATTTTTCTACTTTAACATAAAATAACTTCTAATAGGCGTGTTTTATTACAATAAAATACCCTCATCGTATTTCTCAAACATTTCTAAACAAACTCGTTAAATTTTAAAATTATGTGATAGTTACTTTTTCAGTAGCGACTCAAAATATAGAAGAAAGAGAGTCACAGTTCGTCGGCCGCATCCGTTACTTTTTTTACAATACCTTGAAAATTAATAATTATTCTTTAAAAAGAAAAACGTAATGCATTAGATTTAATATTTGGCTACTAATATACAAAAAAATATTATATTATGAAATATTCGCTTCAATAAGTTTTGCTTGGCACAAATTCGAGTTTTTAAAAAGTTTATAACAATTACAATTTAAAAATTAATAACTATCTTGTATACAAAAAAGTTGTGCATTGGGTCAGATATATGGCTACTATTCTACAAAAATTTAGATTTATGGAATGTTTTATTTCTATTCGTTTCGCTTGACACAACGCAAATTCTTGCATTTTTCAACTTTAACAAAATATACCTTCTAAAGTCAGAGATTTTTATTGCAACAAAAGTACCTCCATCATATTTCTCAAGCATTTCTAAATAAAATTAGTAAATTTCATAATTTTCCGACATTTCCTTTTTGACAAAGGACTCGAAATATGGTAGAAGAAAGATGGTTACCTATTGTCAGCCGGAGTTACTTTTTTTTTACAATAGAGAGATATAATTTTTTTATTTGTAAATTTAAGTAATCGTTAATTTTCTAGAGCATGTATTAATATATTGTTTTGAAATTGAAATATATGTTATAAATAACCAATTATTTATTTAGAACTATTGCATTAATTTTATCAGAATTATTATGTTAAAGCATTCATACACGTACAGAACACTTCTTGACAACCGTATGGTTTCTATTAGTAACATATGTTTTGTGATATATTTGTTTTACATTATTTCCTGTTCCACTGACCAATTGAACGTTACGAGAAACAAAAGTTTAAACCTGTAAAGAAGTCGTGATGTATTACCGAAATTGTTCCAGCAATTTTTACATGCGAATTTACATTTTTTCCATATTTGAGACACAAAAAAAATCCAGCGGGCGTTTATTTTATTTTTTTGAATTTTTAAAAAAATCCTTTCTTGGAGATTTTTTGTACTTCTTGATGTTTTCCTTTTCTCTTTTCACTAAAACGTCTTCTGTTCTTCATGCGTGTTCACATCCAAAAAATGTAAATATATTTTTTTATGTTTACTTGCGTACCGTATTCTCAGCGTTTAGTAAAATTTTTCTCGTTTCTTTCTATTTTGATAACATTACGAAAACTTTTCTGCAGATTGGTTTTGACTGGGCGGAGGAAACAAACTTCGTGCGTGAATTGACGTTGCTATGTAAATTTTTATATATATATATTCCACATTCCGATGCCTGAACTTCATGCAGAGTGTCTCGAAGTTAAAAAAAACCCGATTAGTTCATGTCAACTTGAACTTACAGTTTATGCTTTAAGAGAAAAGCGAATTACTTTAGAAATATTAAGGGTGTCGAAGAAGTTTTGGACACATTACAAAATAATGTATATCAACTATGAGCAGCGGTGTCTTTCATATTACATATTAATATTCTAAATTATTTTTGACATCAAACGTTATTTATTTTAGTCAGTAAGTGTCGCTTGTTAAAATGCATACAACACTAATACCGCTTATATATTTTCAACTGTACGACCTGCCGCCTTATGACTTTTGGATGGGGGCTCCAGTTGCGACCGGAGGTCTATTGTACTATCCCCTAGAAATAAAATAAATCTTTGATCACTTAAGAAAAGAGATCCGTAGCTGAAGCAAAATTCAGGAATGACCTGACAGGACTGTCCTGGAGCTCCTAAGGCTCAAGTAAGTGACGTCCCAAGTGCTCGAACCTATGGGCGGAGAAGAAGTCACATTCACCGAGAATATGTACAACAGTTTCATCATTATTCCTATATCCCCTACACATAGGGTCATCCTTAACCCTCACAATACTTAGATGCCTTCTGAGAGTACAATGTCTAGTTAGTAATCCAATAGCCCTACGAATACCAGAGCGATAGAGCTTTAACAGCTCCTTATGTCGAGAGCTAGGACATCCACTATTAAGTTCTCTAGCTTGTCTCTGGTCTGGTGCACTGCGCCAGTCACTGTACTGTTGATTCCTAAAAATAGAGAAGACAGTACCTACCTCCATCCTTACAGTGGTATCGTTATGTAGAGGAAAGCAATCTTGACTCGATCATGCACGTGTCACGTGCGTAGATGGCGACGTTGTCGACTACGCGTGACGTAACCGTAGCCAAATTTAGCCTAAATTTAAACCTTCACAGAGGCATATCTCGGCAGTATGATTGTCGATCCGAGTGGGAAGGATCACATTTGAGAGAGCTCACTCAGCCATATTAGGTATAATTCATAGAACTCAAACTATTGTTAGGCAGGAAACTTCCTGTTATTTAAATTATCATAAAAAATGTTACAATTCGAATTTTCAAACTGTTTATTTTTTGCGCCAACTCAGAATTGTCTGGTGGTAGTACCGGCCGTTCTGCCAGAAGGAAGAAAAAAACCTCTACGATCGTGAAAGTGAGTCCTACCTGTGGTTCATTACGTCCTGAGGTTGTACGTTTTAATTTATTCCAAGTCATATTGTAAACACTTTAGTGTCATGCATTTATTCTTGGTTGTCTTTAGGATAGATCCCAAATCATCGTTAATAGCCCGTGTTTGCAGCACTAGTGACACGTCAATTATAATCAAATAAGAAAAATAAATTCAAATGACATGTAATGTAACTGCTAAGGTTATCACACCATCAAATTTTTTTTTATGAAAGGTAATTAATTGTAACAGCCATTACATCCATTCGATTACTTAACGATTTTGTACTTTTCAACATAGTCCCAAGTTTTTGTAGCATTGTACGCTTTATTTTTAAAATCTTAAAAATACTTTATTTGATATATTTTTGATATCTGATGCTTTGAGGTACAACATAAGACCTATCTCTCTAAAGTTTATTGACATTTTAGAAAATCTGAAAAAGTTTGAAAGAGAAAAAAGAAAAAACTATTTAAATTTCCAAACAGATAAAACAACTTTACAATCGCAAAAATTGCTTGAGTGCCAGCTAGTTAAGAATAAAAAAAAATCTAACAATTCATGAATATTAAATTAGAATGCACTGAACGGGACAAATAAAAAATTTACAGTGTGTAAGAACTTCGACTCCTTGTCAACATACAAACTGATTTTTTAAAAATTAAAACCTTTGTTAAGTCTTTGCCGAATTTTTGAATCGAAAATATTGGAGCACTACATGAAATATCACCCATTATTAGTTAAAAAATAAACTTAAAGATATACAAATAATATTCAAACACATAAGTAAAATGATACAAAGAATACTTAAATTGACAATGCAGTATTTTTACCAATCTCTCCAAACTATGCGAATTCGTAATTTAGCAAACAATATGAATTTTTTTTGCTGTATATTTACAAGTTTCCAAAACATTTTAAAATGCACGTAAAAAATTCCAAAAATATTTAAATGTACAATGCAGTATTTTTACACATGAAGAGGCAAGTGGAAGAAAGGGTTAAAAAAATTTTTTGAAAAAAAATAATCTAATTTTGATGTAGATTAAAGCTTTAAGGACATTTGCGTCTTCCTCCAAAATTGTATGGCTCTGCTGGATTTATTTAGCAGTAAAAAGTATATGTTTCACTTATAATTATTTGATTTCATTAATAGAACCAAATGTGCGAAAACGGACCAATTTTATTAACCTACTAAGACTAATCAAGTTCACGGTCGATGAATAGGAAAAAGTCTCTTACCAATTTCTTCCTCGGCGACAAATAGTGGATGCTGAAAGGAAAGCGACCCTTTCCTTCAAGAATGTTGTCAGTACAAAAGCTGTTATCTTGGAAATTGATTTTTGTCAGTAAAACCAGTTCTTCCACTTGCCTCTTCCAATATTAAAATACCTATGTAAACAAATACAAATAACATTTAACAATGCCATACTCAAATTTTCAATACATAATTAAAAACGTACATAAAATAACGAAAATAATATTTAAATTCCCAATCTAGAAATTTTTGAACTTTTATTCAAGTCGCGTAATTACTTCCCTCGGAAATTCAATAAGACCAACCGTTCTCCTAGGGTTTACAAGAACTTCCAATTATCTCTATTCCAACCAGGTCTCAATCTCGCATTGTTATTTTAATGCAATGAATCCGAAACAGGGTAAAGAAAGGAAGTTATTGACCTCCCAAAAGAAAAGAAGAAGCCAATAATCAATCCAACTTCAATCAAAAGGATTACTTCGCCCGGAGAACCCTTCACGGAAAGGGCAACGGGAGGGCGAAGAATAAGGGAGATGACAGCAGAGTCAATAAAGGGGGTCAGAAAAAAATGGCCACTTTTGGTCGGAAACACAATCTTTCATGAGATGACCACCGATGGTTGGTTTAGAGATGACAAACGAAATCATGAAATTGTTCTTTGTTGATTCGGACATTTCTCATTGTTTTATGTTTCTTTATATGGTGGACTGGGAAATAGAATTGTATAGTTTCTGGGGATAATTATCTATGTTGGGGTTTAGATGTTTCTGTTCATTTGTTTGAATTATCTTCATAGTTAAAACATTAGTAATTGGAACTTGGTTTGTGTGTCTGTAAATATAATATTTCTGTTTGTTAATTTAATTAAAGTTAGTTGCATTACAGTAACAATATAGTTATTCAATGGAATAGATAGCCAATCATATATACATAATATTGCTAACGCTCATCTTCACGTTCGCTGGATATAGCTACTTTTGCTTATGAAAACTTCTTTTTTGAGTTTATATCAGCAAAAACGGTTGTTGCTTTTTTATTATTTTTTAAATTGAAGTGAAAATTATAAAGTACCTATTGATATCAAAATCTAGTTTTACGAATGATTGGGATATAACCTGTTTTGCATCTGCGCTACTCACTTACTAATCACTCAATCACCACATATTTACTTTTGTCGGCTGTTCCCGGAGGTGGATAATAAACCTGGGAACATATGATCTGTAGCAAGATGCGTAATCCCTCGAGACCAAACCGATCTTCACGGCCGACGATACGGATTTGCTACTTAAGTCGTATTACCGGACTTTTATAAATTATGTTTATTTCTAAGAAAATTAGCGATACATGGATCGATATATAGGTACCTAGCTGCATCTCAGACGGTTAAATTGGAAATTTTCAATACTTAGGTACTTAGATATTAGCACTATATTATGAAAATCCTCTTTTAAAAGGTACACTAATAAATTTTATTTTATTTATGTGGTTTCGTAAATTAAAATATCTATTTATATTTATGTCAGGGATATTGACGATTATATACGTCCTTGTATTCCATTTTTCCCAGTACGACACATAATTTTAAATTCATAAACACACTATTTTTAAATTTTCGTTCATTGTGGAAACTTTTTCAAAAAACTTCTACTATAATAATATTTTAAAAATTATTCTTTAAAATTAAAATAAGTGATATCATGTAAAAAAGAAACCATTTACAAATTAAATTTACACCCTCCCTATTTTGCTCCTTTGTCGAGTTCCTTGCGGTTTTGATAATAATTTGTTAAACTATCGAATTCAAAATAATTAGCAATATATAATTTAATATCAATTGAACTTGTCTTTTTTGAAATTTCAAATAATATCCGCTATTTGGGATAAACATGGGGAGGACAAAATAACCACGTAAATAATTCAAAGTGGAACAACTTGATGCTAAGTCTTGAAGTACATGGCATGTTTTTGACATTATTTGTCAGACACCGCGCCCACTTCTTCATCACGAATGTCTTTTTCTTTGTGACGTCATGCAAATTGTCTTCAGTCATGACATTTCTAGATTAACTACAAAAGCTATTTAGTAATGAATTCATTGTTTAGCGTAGAAAATTTTATGTGTTTCTACATGTTTTGAGGTCCTCTGAATGAATTTTTTTAGCGAAATTGGTTTGTGTGTATCTACAGAGTTCATCATGTTTGCAACGAAAATTGATTCTGTATCTAAATTCGGCATTGCAGTTGCTGATGAATATGGGTTGTAACAGCATGGTTAGTGCATTCAAAATTTAATATTTAGAAGGTGCTCAATAATACATGTAAAAATTTAAAAAAAAAAGGTGTGGGTAACTTTTTTTCTTGTAAAGTACAGGTGTTAATGGACGACTGTTTCACATATCTTCTTGTGTCATACTAAGACAGTGGTTCTCAATCTTTTTTTAGCTGCTTTTGCATCTGGGCTGCTCAAATATATATTTTTTCCAATTATATTTTCAAATGATAATAATAGTTTTTATTTATGTCACTTTGACGTGCGATACAAGTTTGTAATTTTTTCCCATTGAGGTTTCATATTTAAGTGAGGCTTCAAAATATAAGAAATCGGGGTTTTATAAATAGGATCCGAGGAAAAAGAATAATATTGAAAATAGTTCATATAGTATCACGCTTTAGCTGGCTGCAGTAGAAACTAACCTATATTGCGCCTTTTTTTTAATCTTTTATCCATTCCCTATTAACATTGAATTATATATATAATATAAATAATTTAAAAATACTAAAAAGTACTGATTTACAAAGCAATAGAACCAGATTCACTCTATTATGCAACATGTTAATATTTTCATAACTTCTTGAAAATCATGTTTCAAGAATAATATAAAAAGCATAGAAAAGTTTTACAAAATTTCTAACACTTAGTGGAACAAACTCAGGGATTTCATTCATAGAAGTGACGAGATTTCCCGAAGAAAATTACCAGGCCAATAATGGAAATCCCTTTTCCAAGAATCCCTGAGGAATGGGAACTATTCCTTGCACTCAGGAATGCGAAGGAGGCCCGGCAGCAGCACCCCGAAGTGACGTCGCATTCTTCCGGGAAGCAGTATTGGACTCCTCGGCTAGAAGAGTGCGACTGTATTTCGATAACGCCGAGGATTTCGCTGGGGCCTATTTGAGAGTCGCAGGGCATTGTTGTCGGAAAGAATCTATCTCATAGTAATTGTAGCATAAACCTCATTTATGCGAAAGAATACGTTGTATTCAGAAAGGATATTCCTACACCGAATGTAACTCCGAGTCATGCAGTGGAGTATTTTCATCCAAATGTTGGGCTGAGTTATTTGTGTGGCATAATGCACACGCTCACTGCTGGTGCCTGAAAGGATGCAAGTCGACTATTGTCTGTTACGTTTTATCTTGAAGAACATATCACGATCCTGAGTGTGACTGTTTCTAACTTTAACAATAAATTAAAGCGCATTTTCATCTATAAAATTAAAAAAAGTAATGTGTTAAATGCAATTAATGTGTTAAATACAATTAACGTGTTAAATTAAATTAACGTGATTAAATACAATCATTTTTTAACTTAAACAATATATTAAACCACATTTTTGTCGATAAAATTTAAAAACTACACCATGTATTTAAAATAAAAGAAATGTGTTAAATACAATTTACATGTTAAATGCAAATAAAATTTAAAAATCAACAACATTTATTTAAAATAAGAGTAATGTGTTAAATGCACTTAATACGTTAAATAGTTAAATATAATTAACGTGTTAAATGCCATTGACGTGTTAAATGCCATTAACGCATTATTTTCAATTAATACTTTAAATGCAATTATGTTTCTAATGCAATTAATACTTTAAATACAATTAAGTTTTTAATGGAATTAATACTTTAAATACAATTAAGTTATTAAATGCTTTTGATGTGTTAAATACAATCAATTTATAACTTGAACAATATATTAAAGCACATTTGTATCTATAAATTTAAAAATGCATTTTAATCCATTGAAGTGCAAGTAACATGACGCTTAAGGTGTTTTCACCTTTCGGAAGTATAATTTTATTCCGGTGCGCACTTCTGTATATTTTTTAATTTAAATAATACAGAGAGAGATGTGTGTGTGTGGATATAAAGTAGTTCATATCGTACCATTGTGTTTTAAAATGCACTATTTATATAAATTTGAGCATGGCGTGTATTGATAGAGAAACTGGAGATTCCTGGTCGTGATGTCACGACATGAGTTCGAGTGAGTTAAGACCAGGTACAAATAAAACTATATTAAAGAGTTCGAAATTCCATGCTTCACCTATCCCTCACAAAGAGTTTGCTTTAAGGAATTATGAAAATTAACACCACGTTACACTTTTGAACCGATCCATTGCGATACAGTAACTTTGTGGCAAATATCACGATTGACATAAATTTAGTATCGTTCGATATTTAATTGGACCCGATGTGTGTAAAAATCTTGAAATAAAACGAAGCAGGTACGGAACATGGATGGAGGTCCGCTGGGTTAGAAAGGAAAACTTGAAAGGAAGGAAAATATTTCCCTTCTGTTGGCTAGATTATCGTTGGTGACAAATTCTTATTTTTATAAGCTGTTGAAATTACTTTTTACATAAATCCATTATGGACGTTTTTCTCCGACACCGCCAGGCTAATTTTTTTTCATAGTTTTTAGAGTGTCCAATAATTAGACGGCTAAGTCCGAAAACGTAATTAGTCCAAAAACACAGTTTCATGGAGTTAAGTGAAATGACATTCAACTCATTATTAGGCAACCAATCGAAGTAGGGCCTACACCATATTATCCCATTATAGATCTAGCTGCTAGTAATTGAAAATCGGGTTAGTCCATTTTCGGCTTTTTGTGATTTATACCACTAGGCGACCAAACCATCCAATTTTCGAATAATCTGTATTTTATAAAACACAGACTTCTGTATATCGTCTGAATTTAAATACAATATATTTTCTTTGTGTTCAATTCTATTTCCCAAGACATTGTTGATAATACTCTCGATAAAAAGTCGAAATTGTATTGTATGTTTTTTGTTTCGTTTCTAGAAATGTGATCGCTTACCACAATAGCCTCCTTGAGATAAATGGAGAAACTGCATTTCAATCTAGTAGATACTTGAACGATTTCTCTATAATCCTATTCCAATCTTTGTTTGTGGAGTTCGCGTTGTTGAAACGAGTCGAATAGATACAAAAGTTTCTTTAAAACATATAAATGTTGAAATGAAATAGTGTTGCTTTTTTAACCGACTTAAAAGCGCGCCAACCAAATTCAGAAGCGCGCCAAAATCAAATAAATTATTTTTTAAAAATTTAGCTGAATATTATGAATATCATATTAAAAAAAAGATAGTTTCTATCCACTGTTGTAAAAAAATAAAAATACTTTCAAAATTAACATTTAAATACCTGAGGTCCATAGAACTGCATAAATATTTCAAACTTTTTTCCTGTTTTCTGCAATTTGCAATCTGACTGACATACTAGTTTTTGCTTGGGCGGCTTCTCAATTGGAGGTTGATGCAACTTTGCAGGTTTTATAGCCACTGGATGAAATAGTACCTTATTAAAAAGTAATCAGATTCTTAGCAAACAGCACAACATGTTTAGTACATTGAACCTATCAAATTTGGAAATATATAGTTCCATTAATTTGTAATCGCAGAAAACTAATCATAAAATCATAAACAAAAAACTTTGTTTTTTTTATATTTCAGCACAAAATCTTTAAAAAAATCTTCATCAATAATTCCAATGCTAAAAAAAATTTGAAAGATTATATTTTTTATCAGGTTTTTACAGGTCCTGTGAAGGAATGATATTAAAACAAAAAACTTTAATTTATTAGGTAGTAAAAATCAAATTCAATTAATAAAATATTAAATTTCACAATTTTGATGAGGGTTTTATTGTGACTTTTTTTGCTAGGATCTTCTTCAAATTTGTCGGTGGTTAATTTCATCTGACTACCACTGAACTCAATCGCCTTAAATATAATATATATATATATATATATATATATATATATATATATATATATATATATATATATATATATATATATATATATATATATATATATATATATATATATATATATATATATATATATATATATATATATATATATATATATATATATATATATATATATATATATATATATATATATATATATATATAAATATTTATTCGAATGAGAAACTCTGTGTTCTTAAACTCAACAATCTAATACACTTTATTATGACAATTCGAGATTTGTTTTTAGTTTAATTACTGTACGATTGCCAAATCTAGTAGTTTTTTTTAATTAGCAACTTATTTTTCAGATGATATAATTTACAGAATGAGTTACTTACCATTTAATGTTTATCGATAAACTTTTAAAATTGCGCTGCCAAACCATTTAACTTTGTTTTTATTGTGTATTATTCCTAAATGTATATTTCAGATTACAAACTTCACTTTTATTGAAAAGCTGTTTTATTTATTATAACTAATACATACTTGATTTTTAATATTGATAATGTATGATTTTGTGAACTTTTCTTATTGAAGAATCTTTTTACTCAATCTAAATCATTTAAAAATAAAGAGACCATGGTTTTGTAGCCGGTTTATTGTATCCCCAAATTTTCTTAAGCACATTAGTGAAGGATGTAAGTGGATTTCAAAGCAGCAAAAATTCAAAGACAAATACAGACGACACACAATAACAAAACAAACTATATACAATATGAACAACAGCGCATCAACGCTTTGAAACGCAGCGAAGTTGTCCAAAAGACCTTCTCCAAATGACACGGAAGAATCTTCTGCAGCGTTTCATGTTGTCTTTCTTGACAAGCAGAAAAGTGTCTTCTTCCCAAGGCGGCATTTGCATCGTCAAAAACAAGGGATCCTGGTAGACCCAATCCTCAAGGGGTTTTGCGAAATGCTCCTCAAGAGTCTGACTTCGTCAATCAGGAAACAAGTCCAACTCAGCGGCGGTGAGATACTCTTCGTCCGCAGCAGAAGATGAAGCTTCTGGGTGACGGAACTCATTTTCCTCATCACCAGATCCGGTATTGGGCTTCGGATCTTCAGTCATCAAAGGCACAGCAACAGGTGAACACACAACAACAGCTGCGGTCGTATGTTCCTGAGGCGCGGCAGAAGTCGAAACTTCTGTGTGATGGAAATGACGTTTCTCATCACCAGATTCCGTATTTCGACTAGGATCTTCAGTTGTCTTTGGTTCATGTTCACCGGCATCTAACAGCACGGCAACGTAAAGTAACAAAGCAGTAGGAATGCAAAAGAGCAAATCCTGAACGATCATAAGTTTGTAGAGGAACCATAAGAACACGCCAACAGCGGAGGAAGCGAAATAAACGCTTTCTTCAAACATCTGGAATTTACATATTTGCAATCGATTTTTTGAATTATACTTACAGATGTTTCTCACTCAAACTTTAATAATTGAATGAAATATAAAATATGCCTTCGCTTAAACAATATTTTTTTTTACCATTGTTAGATTTATAAATTGTATTTGTTACATTTAGAAGCTTAAACATTGTTAACATGCTTATAGAACTTTGTTTCATAACAATCGCAATAGAGAAAATAAACAATAGTAATAATCTATATATATAAATGCGAAAAACCCACTCATCACTCATCACTAATTCTCCAACTTCCCGTATACCTATGAAGATGAAATTTGGCAAATTTGTTCCTTATACCTTAAATAGGAAAAGTAAGCTATTTTTGTTCCGATCGAACGGATTTAAGGGGTTGTAAAACCCCTTTTTCGAAACTTCTCCATAGGATTAACATGGAGAACTTGTAACAATGCAAAATATAAAATTTAAACAATGGAAATTTTTAATATTATGTAACGTACGAGGAGCATTCTGATTGGCTGATGACTAAATATCGCCAAAATGTCGCCAAATAACTAAAAACTGTCGCCAAATATCTAAAAACTGTCGCCAAATTAATAAACTTCGCCAAATAAATTAAAATTTCACCGAATGAATAAAACATTTCGCCAAATTAATAAAATATCGCCAAATGAACTAAAATATGATCATATATGTAAAAATAATATAAAAACCGGCCCGTCGCACCGGGGGGGATTTAACTGTGAAAAAGAAAACAAAACGAAAAATGCTACGACCAAAAGTGCAAGCCATACGAAAAATATATTATCAAACTGAAGAGAAGTATACAGTATGAATAATATAAAGGTTCAAGACAGGAAGCCCATCGCTAAATAAAAGTTTGTAATTTAGCCCCCGTGCACTCGGTTAGTTTTGTGTTATCCATTATTTATTAGTTTACCTGCCGAGAGGCCAGTTATGTTACCACTCTACCTGTGAGTGAAGTTCTGTAATAAAGTTAATAAAGGCAAATTAGCAAATCTTTCAGTTGAGTTCAAATTTTAAAACACGTTGTCGCCCTTGGATGTTAGTTCGCACCACGGGTCGTTCGGATTCATGGGCCCGGTGATCGCCGGCGTCCTCTCTGTTGGGCTGGGTTGCCTTCACGGCTGTCGAAGCTTCAGTTTCTGTGAAACATCTCGCTGTATGCCTTCGGGCGGGCCAGTCGTACAAAGTGGACATAGAAAGGGTAAGCTATCGGGCAGTGGACAATAGGTACAAGCCACACTGTACCGTAATAATTGGTTCATAAATACTTTGAACCCCACGTGGTAGGAATGTCAGTGGGAGAGTGTATAAATGGTCAATCTGGTTGACGCGGCCTACCTTTCTCTACTCAATGTTATGTTATTTATCCACGAAGGCTGATTTCCCGTAGAATTATTGGGGTTCCCTTAATGAGGTATAAAGATCAGAGGGGAAAATGGTTTAACAAACGACCTTATCGACGTGATTCACTTTCCTACACGACGGTAGATCATTTATCGCCAATAGCACGATTCCCCGGGTAGTAGCGAAAACAAAATCGTCTGCAGTTAAGGGCGACATTCCCGTTGCGGGGTACAAAGGTCAGAGGGAGGAATGGGTTAATAATTGCCTTGCTCGATGCGGCCTACCTTTCTTTATATGATGGTATGCCTATACGATGAGTTATGTGGGCGGAATCGAAAACTGCTGTTGTGGACTCCTCCTCCACGTGGTGCAAGTGTCAGAGGGTGAATCAATTTGCGTCCATTGTCTGTAGGATATGGTTTCGATTTTTTTTAAAACAAAATTTAGTTTAGCAATGCAATAAAAATTTGATTTTGAATATTTTTTATTTTAAAAAGTTCAATATTAAAAAAGTGCGGGGGTAAAATCCGAAAAAAAGTGTTGTGGCTCCCCCCCCCCCTCTGCATATTGATAGGCCTTCAATAGAAAAAATATGAAAATCTTGAATTTGGCAGGTGAACCTTTTAAAATAATTTTCTTTTTTTTTTCTTTTTATATTCTCGCCAATTTTTGAAACTTAACGACAAATGTTGACATATGTGTCTAATAAAAGTTTTTTGGAGATAATTATTATTAACAATATATGAGTTAAAGGTTAAAATATGGATGTTAATCAACGGGAGTAACGTATATATATATCCACGTTATTGTATAGCTGACTTCTCCATATTATCAATCTTTCCAGTTCTTGCAGGACCTTTCTAATAAAATTTCGTTACAAATTGGAACTTTTAACACTGTGGTACCCCTTGATGGGTGAGAAATTAAGAAAATATTTATTTCGCTATAATATTGTATTTGTATCAATTTTGTAACTTATTTCCTTCCCGTGCGTAGAACGAGTATTTCAGCTAGTGTTTTTAATAAAATGAATAGAAAGCATAATTCACAGAAAAATCGAATGAAAAATTTGTCGCTGAACGATAACCTTCTTTCCTCTTCCACTGCTAAAAACTGCTATGTATTTTTTAATGTATGTTCGGGCATGATTTCTGTTTTAATTTAGTGACTTGGATAATTATTTTTTATTGGATAGGGGATTTCTCACTTGGGACCCTTTATAACAAATATCCGGTTATTTAATATTCAATTATTAATAATTCCGAATTAACCGGACCGTTTGAAAAATAAAAGTATTGTCCGATGTCGATTTTTTTTTTGCGTTACAGAAAAGTCTACTTTGGATTTTTTAAAAAAAATAGTTATCAAGGTTTTATTTATCCAGAAATATCGATTAATAAAGATTTTTAAAAAAACATTTTCTCTGATTTCAAAATAGTTTCAGTGCTTGATAGAGGTGATACAACAATGACATTTCGTTTGTCCAGCATTTATTAGCATGCATAGTAATTGTTTTACAATGCACATTGTTAAGAAAATATAGTTTCGTTTACCTAGCATTTATTAAACCGGATCGGGAATGTGGAGAAATGTGTGCGAAACTTGAATTTTTTGGGGACTAATAGCAGGGCGCGAGTACCTCTGATAAATTAAAAACTAAAAAGGGAAACAAAGTAATATTTAAAAAAAAAAGGGAAACCGACTTTAAGAAAAAAAGCGCTAGAATTAAAAAAATATTTTTTAATTTTACGGAAAAGTTGAAAAAATTGAATTATTTAATATCAATTTTATACTTATTACAACTTTTTGAAGTTGGTGTCAATTAACAAAATCATACATAATTTTTTGCGCCGATTTCGAAAAGTTTTAATAAGTATAAAATTGATATTAATTAATTCAATTTGTAATTAATTAAATAATTAAATAATATAACTTGGTCGTAAAATTAAAAAATATGTTTTACTTTTTAGCGCATTTTCTTAAGTCGGTTTTTCTTTTTATAAAAAAGATTATTTTATTAAACAACCTTTTTAAGATTTCTTCAAAAATAACAGTATATAAGTCGTGTGAATTACTATAAAGTCGTAACAATAAAAATATCTAATGACCTGTCACGATGCAGTAATAATGAAAGAAAAGCGAGTGGGTTTAGATACGAAATTTTAAGAACCCTTTTTTTACAGTGTAAAGTTGAAATGGTAGGTTGTTCCTCCATAAATGTAATGAAAAAATACTTTTGGCGTGAGAATGTCGAATGACCGTAACAGAAAATTGTGTGTAGACGTCAAAAAGAAAAAAAAATCGGAAAGTTTTAGCAGAGTTAAAACTTCCCGAAAGTTCATAGCAATTCAATTTTTTCTCAACGATGATTTAAGACTCTAAGTGCTCAAGGGAAGAAGTGAAATGACCGTTGTATGATTTGGACTGAAAGGTTTGTTCAAGCTTCAGTGAAAAATGAATCCGTAGCACGGATCTTATTCGAGTCACTTTAGCGATGTCGAGATCCTACTCGACTTTTCTCCGAGTTGGTGATGAATAGAGTCGATTTTGAGAGGAAAATATTTGCCGAATAAACTCCAGTCCTTCGATTTCTCATTACATATTTTATTAATTCGCGATACTCTCTATGGCGCAGTTCTTCCGCATTCCTATAGCCCAAGTGAGCAAAGTTATTGCACTGAGGACGCATGTTCGAAACTTGTCCTTAGCCATTTTTTATTTAAACTAAAACTCGTAATGGTATAAATTATTTATTACTAATTATTATGGCTAAATATCATCAAATGGAAAAGAAAATTATAAAATAATTAAATGTTTCAAGTCGATATGATATTTGAAATAGAATTAACCCTCTGTAGCTCATAGACGTGATATCACGTTCAAATATCTCTTTCCAGAAATAATGTAATTTTTAAACTCATAAAAATACTCCAATTTACAATATATTTTTTATTTGAAAATTTGAGGTTTAACTTAGAATATATCTCTTAATAATTAATAACACATTTTAAAGTAATATAAAATGGTATCCAATGAAAAAAATAATTAAACCTCCAAGTAGAATAAAAAACTTTTAATCGACTGAAAAGCGCGCCAACCAAAATTTAAAAATAAAACGGTATAAAAAACTTTAAATTAAAACCGCCAAAGCGCGCCAAAAGGAGATAAGGTTATCATATATATATATATTAAGGTTATCATATATTATATATATATATATATATATATATATATATATATATATATATTCGCGCAAGATTTTTGTTCTAATTAAGATATTTGAAAAATTCTTTTTTTGTTGGATAAGAGGTGTCTAATGAAGGAATCTTTGAAAAAATATTCAGTTATCCGGCATTTATTTATCCGGAATTCACAATTAAACCTTTAAAAAATATTTTTCTATTTCGAATATTTACTTGTTTTGCAACAAAAACTTTGACTTGGTTCCTCGCTCCAAATCGTTCCATTGTATTGTTTATTTATTTCAGTTATCGGGCAAAAAAAAAAAGGAACTACGAGTGTTTTGCATTTGTAAAGACGTTATTTGACTAACATTTTTTCTATAACTGGAGAACTTTCGTCGCTACGCAAAATATAAATTTTAAATTCGATAACATGCTTTGAATTTTCTTAAATTGTTTTTTATTGTTGCATATTCTACCTTGAATTATAATTGTCTGGTTTGTAGGTTCTCTATCTATTCTATCTCGCGAATTCTCCATGAGTTCTATCTTGACCCATACTGGTCAGACAATGCGGAACGTATGACTTGCGGCGCCTTATGTTTAAAACCCTTATTATTATTATTATTATTATTATTATTGAGAAACCACTCTCTATAGTTAATATGGACATTAATTCTACAAGCAAAGCTGTACACTTGACACAAGGTATATAAACTTCTTAGTCATATAAGTTACACAATTTCATTTTATTTCTACCATTTATCATCGGATTATTTAGAGACACCCACAAACACCATGTCTTTGTTAGCACAACTGTTGAAAGTCGAGAGAAAAATGGCGAAATTTCATTTCAGACGCAGCATTCATTATGTGCGACGACAGAAGGAAGTCGTTTGCTGACTTTTCTAATTAAAATTGCGCAACGAAGAAGAACTAAGCAAATAGTGGACAGTTTCAAAACCTTGGAGTGAGTTGGATGAAAAAGAAATACTACTAAATCTAAACAAATAAAGTGCGTTGTGTAAGGGTACGACACGTACGAAGAGGGAATTTCTCATCAAACAGAACGAAAATTTCGCATTGAACGAATTAAAAAGGATTTTTATTCTGAATGTGTTTGTTTATACATTTATTTATTTAGAACAACTGGATTTGCTAATGTGATATCAAAAAAATTTAAAGGATTAATGTGATGAAGATATGAGGTAAGATGTTAATTCTAAAATCTTTGTACATACAATTCTTATAGTGACATTAACCAATTTAGGCGTTCTGCCTATCAAGTGGTGTCACAAAAATCCGAAAATGGACTAACACCATTTTCCGTTACTAGGCAACTAGATCAATTTTTTGGCCAAGTGGTGAGGGTCCTAGTTCAATAGGTTTCTCAATAATGAGTTGATAAAATGCTCGATAATGAGAATATAATCGCGCTTAATATTGTAGTCAAGGCGAGTTGAAAACTTTAAACGCTCTTAATTCGAAACTCTGTTTTGAGATTTACGGCACTTGACAGCCGAACTACACAATCATAAACAATATATAAAATACATTTAATTCATTTTATTATTGTTATAATGTTAAAAACTATTCTCTTTTTATATGAAGTTTACTATAAACTGTTTAAGATGCATTTGACGTTTCGTTGTGTTTTAAGTAAGGGAACACGGCATCATCTAAATATTTTTATTTTATTTTTGATTTTTTTGAATTGATATTTTAATGTATATTATTTAAATTTATATTAGGAAACAAAATTTCTCAAAAGCAAAAAAAAACATAATTGTTTGTATTTTTTTTTCAAAATTTAAAGTTTTGCAATATCTGTAAGCTTTTTTTTTTTAACGTTAAGGCTATAAATATATTTTTTTTTCACCAAAATGTTTTCTCAGATCCTCTGCACTATAATACATAGCAATTGGCATATAAAAGTTATGTTTAATTATTGTATTTGAATTTTAAATAAATAATTATTCCTAATACTAATACAAATTTTTTTTTAAAAACTAATTTGTTTTGCTCAGTAATTCAAAAAATACTACTTATAAAACTCATTTGTTATTAATTTATAATATACGCATATTTTATAATATGCTTGAAAATTATATCATACATTTTAAATTAATACTTAAAAAAGCCTTAGCTTTTCGAAAAACGTAATATCAAAAAAATCTAGACTCTGAGAAAAAACAATTATAATTGTTGTACTTTAAAAAACACAATACACCCCCAGTATAAAATCTCTAATAACTCATTAATACAGAATTTATATAATTTTAAAATTTTGTAAGCTTATTTAGATGATTTCAAACTATAATTTTAGCAAATAAAAAAAATCGAGAATTTAAAATTTTATTGGTGACTGTATTCCGTTATTTGCAGTAAATTAACTTATTTCCAACAAAGCATATAAGATAGAAATTATTTAGAGAAAAACGAAGTATCCAAAATGTTTTCAACTTCAAAGTTTAAGTTGCATAGTTTAATTCTAGCCTCACTTGAAACTTGCGTGTTGTTAAACGCGATATGAAAAGAACGGCCAGGAAAAGTTTTGCAAATAAGAAATAGGAACTTTTGCCTTCAGCACATTTCATATCTGCCCCAATAAAATTAGCTTCCTACATCAAAAAGCGCCCCCTTTATATTGAAGGTCCTTCCACGAACTTGAAAATAAAAGAAAATTGGAATGAACTTTCCATAAAAGGAAATTTGCAATTGAAATGAAAAATGCACTCTTACGAAATGAAATTTCGGCCAATTCTTAATAACTATCGGGAAAAGTGTCAAAAGTCACTTTGGAGCTGCGGGAGACGGACAATTCCATACTTTATTCAATATATAAAAAGTCATATGGATTATGAATTGTCTGAAATTAATGTGAATACTGTCCATTCAGCATTTCTTAGAAATGTTAGAAAAGCACAGTTTTGGCTTTTCAATACAGTTTTCAATGTCCCAGAAAATTATTTTTATGACGAAAAAAGGAAATCCTGTTCTTTGCACGGGGTAAGTTAATCATGTGATGGATGACCAAAATATCAGAAACTTGCATGTTTTCAATTCAAGAGAGTTCAATTTGAGTAGCTCAGTTGCAAAAGCAGCTATATGCACTTTAAACTTATTTGCTCCAAAGGAAATTATTTTTGGTGCGTGCTTTGAAGTAACACCATAAATGAAGAATGTGAAGTTGCAATCACCTGCGATAAAGTAAATGGCATATTTTCAAGAACTCATACTTGAAACCGAGCCCCAGTTGCTCAGTGGATAAGGCGTTTATCTACTAATCAGAGAATTGGTGGTTCGAATTCGTGCGATGGACTTGACAAAGAAAAGTAAAAAAGTAGTGATCTTGCGGTCGGAGGGTTGCCAGCTTCGCTACAAAAATACAAGAAAGTCGTCCAGAACATCCAACAAATTATACTGGCGTGTATACGGGACTGGTGCACGATAAATCTGATAGGAGTCCAATGTCCTGACGCCTATTGAGGTTGCGTCGGATGCCAGCTCAGGTGTTGCAGGCCTGTAGCTAGGTAGGGGCCAGGGGGGGCAATGCCCGGCCTACAACTTTATTTGCCCCCCCTAGAACAATTGAAGAATTCAAATTTCTAGAAATTCCCACGGAAAACCCTAACTAATTATTTTTTACACTCCTTTGTAAGGGGACAAATGGAGACACTTTTCCTCCCCCCCCCCCTCTCCCCTTCCCTCATTCTACTCGCCCAGCATCAAGAACCAAGCACTTCCAAGACATCATGCTTGGAGGCGTTTCGTCGCGTCCCATCGTCGTCTGGTCGTTTCAACTTCACCGTCCAGATTTCTCTTCTCCCTTTTTCCCCGGGGTGCTAACAACAGACAACTGACCACCCACAGGGGGTGAAACTTGGGGGTGTTAACTGCGTGGACTGGTTTTCATGACAGTGTGGCATATTGACTAGCGGACTTCTTGTTGTTTCTTGGACAAATTCTTAACATGAAAAAAACGTGTAAAAAGTTTAGTGTGTTCTAGGATTGTTTGCTTTCCCAGGTGAAAATAATCTTAACTTTTTAAATGACACGTTTTTGCAAGAAAAGTATTGTCTTGCTAGGTAATTCGACATTATTTAAAGAGAAATGAGTAAGTTACATACTTTTATTAGTATTATTTTTTAGGTCTCCCTTCATTACGTTTAAATACAGTGGCGTCTAATTTAATTCTATTATTCCTTTTACATTTTATACACTGATTAAATAACAATCAAGTTCCAGTTTGTTTTAATAGCGTAAAAGTTACAAAAGGACAAACACGACATAAATTAATTTAATTAATCTTTTTTAAATTACATGGCTGATATTTAAAAATATACTATTTGAGTTTTATTCATTTGTCAATTAATCTGGCAAATGACAACAAATGATAAAGGTTAACGGTAAAAATACTATTTCAAATAATACACAATTTATTATAATAGTGCTTTTTTTAATATCTATGAAACGTATAATAAATTTGGAACATATATAATTAATTGAGGAGTGTTAATATCGAGGACTAAGAGGGAGAATGCGCTTCAGCACCGTAACCCCACGAGAAGTCATTCCTTGAGTATAAATAACTTACCATCCTGTAGAGGAATGTGAGCCACGTCAACCAGTTTCATCATTTATCCACTCTCCTTTTCCTTTGTATTAGAAAAAAGATTCATCCGAAAACAGTGCGGGGGCAACCGCTCCCCCCCCCCTTTTCCCCTCCGAATCGCCGCCACTGGTAATAGGCCAGACCCATTCACTAACAACAGTGTAATTTGTTATTAATTAAATATTTTTAATTACCGAAATATTGTTTCCTAAAGAGAGGTACCGAAACGCCGTTTCGGCGTGTTCTGCCTCAAATCGAGTCCTGCTTATATATTAAGATTACTTTAACTCTTTAAAAAAAATTTATTTACATCAATTTCTTAAAATTTCGTCCTCCTGTTGTGTTTGTGTTTATTTCAATACACAATAATACTTTTTACGTACAATGAAAAAAACAAGAAAATTAAAAAAAAATCATGTACTATAAAGCAAATACATTTAAATTTGGGATGAGGTGTTCATTGTCTCCCCTCCAAGTATATCGGGTAGAAATTGCTGAAAGATAACTACTCTGACCATCTCATTTCCTGTCCGTCTGGTTTCAATTACTAGCGTCGTATTTTTCCTGTTCATCTTTATCTATATGATGGTCCTGTATTCGACGGGTTGTTTTGAGTTCAGTTTACAAGCAGATTGTAAAACAATCTTAATAAGGTTTGTCCCCTTAGGTCAGTTGGTAGATTCCCTACCCTCAAAGAAAAGACCTCCCATATAACTTCTGCGAAATAATCCCGAGCTTCGGCGACGACGAAAACGCCGTGGGTAAAATAGGGACGCAGTCAAGGGGGAGGGGGTCCAACCCCTCCAGAAAAAAATCCTCTTTTCAAGCTGTGAGCATTGAAACAGGAAGCTGTCAATTAAGCATCGCAAGGTCACATGTACGAGTACAAACAAATATCGGCCCTTCTCATTATGTACTAGTGTACGTCCATCTTCGTTTGCATAGTTTAGGAAATCTTGTTAAAGGGAAGACATATCTGAAAACGGACTAGTCAGTTCAAGGTCTAAATTGAAGATTTATTGGGCACTATTATATATCTATTGTATATGTATTGGAACAGAAAACAGGTATGAATTATTTTACGTCGAAAAGATTATATAAATAATTGTTTCTTTTTATTCTCATATTAAATATATGTTATAGTGACAATTAGAAAATAATTTTAATTGAATGAAATTTTCCACTTTTCATTTTTAACTTTTCCATCCACTTCAATATATTATCCTGTAAAGAAATATGAGATATAGAACATATGTATAATATGTATGTGTCTTGGAACAAGAAAGAGCAATGTTTCACTGACTTAACTTATTACATAGGTCCTTCGACTTCTAAACCACATATATATATTCTTGTTGTAGTTGAATTTTAGAAGCTTAATTTTTCAACAGCGGACATCTGTTTGTGGACAGCAATAATCAACCTAATACTGGAGATTTTTATTATAAAATTCAATATCTATTTCCTGTCGCTATTATAATTAATATTAAAACGTGTTACACGATAGTTTTTTTTATGACTCGTATTATGATATTTTTTTTGGTGCATGTAAAAAAAATCTAATCTAATAAATAAAAAATAGCTGTTTGGTCCCACGAACCAGCGGGGAAATCAGTTGAGTAGTCCCCGTCGGGAATCGAACCCTCGACTTATTGTTCCGAAGTCAAGCACGCTAATTACCAAGCTACAAAAGCATAGTCTTGCTTGATATTAGAAATATTTTTAAAGACTTTTCTTTATGCAATTTTTTTTTAAACGCATTTTTAAACAAACCGTTGATGTTTGTGAAATGAACGTACGATTCGTTGCAATAATTTAAAATTGCTTTCAGAAATTTATGTTTAGCAGCGAAGATCTAATTTAGTTGGTAAATTATTCAAGATGTTGGAATATTATTTATTGATTAATTTTTGCTTGTAAACAATTTCTTCCTACCGCATTCGCTTGTTGCACCCCCTTCCTTTTTTGACAAAACCAAAACCTACAATGCGAGACTGAAACGAAATATTTCAATAAATTTAAGATGTAAAAACTGGGTTTCAATGTATACGCATTTCCCCCCTCTAAACATTTTCCGGGCCTGATCTCTTGCATTGCATCAATCTGCAGATTTTGTTATCAACAAATGTTTCAATAAAGTTTGATTTTATAATAGAACTAACTATTCATACACATTCAACTCTCTCTTATAATATTATAAGTTAATCGTAAGAAATGTCTAGAATACATACGTGGTACTGACAAACCCTAAAAGTTGGCAGATATATGTGTATATAATACAAGATAAAAATGTTTTGCGCTCCCCCCCCCCCTTTTTTTCCATTGCCCTACCTGGAGTAGTGTCTGCCCCCCCTGGATATATTGTCTGGCTACGGGCCTGAGGTGTTGTCCTCGTCATCTGATCATGGTTCAAAAATACGAGGCATCGTTCCCGGGTCTTTCCTTAGAGATAGCCCCCGAACCGTCGCCAAAAGCCCACTGTGCAGCTTTAGTGCGACGTTCATTAAACAAACCAAACCATACTTGAAACCCTGCGGTCTACACACCTGGATCAATGCAATCCAATTCAAAACATAAATATTTTACGTTTTGGATTATATAGTTTATCATTAGTGTGCTTTCCCACCCAACTAACGGTACTTCCATCAGAGTATGATTATCTGCGCAGTTTATTTTATTTATCATAGAAATATATTAAATATTTGTCAACAATTTAGAAGAACTTCCTCCCCCCCCCCCCCCTACTTGAGTTAAATGCTCGATATTTACGTTATAGAATAAAAAAAACGTAACCTTTTTTTTAAAATTCTTTATTGTATTATTTTTTTATCGTGTTCTTTTTATGTTTAGGGCGGATAATTATAAAAATACAATAGTTATGCGTGCATCTGAATATTAACCCTTTGCACTCCGTTGGCGCGGCTCAGGCGACAACATAACGACTCGTTCTTTTGGTTCCCTGTTCTTTAAAATAAACTCGAAAAGTGTCTCGTATGTAAAACACATCGATCTTTTTTTTTTCAACTTGTTCTGTTGCAGAACCGATACAGATTATGATTTTTTTCCCCTCTATGAGCATAAAAAATTAAAACAGATTGAGTAATAACTGTTCTTTAGAAAGAACGCAAATGTCAAAGTGTTCTTGGAGTGGAAAGGGTAAATTTCAGTAGACCAAACTTCATGGGTCGTGGAGAATTTCACACTGAAAAAAGTTCTAGATCACCAACATACTTGTTGCTTCTAGACGACAAAAATAATTCATAATAAATTTTGTGAGATAATACCGTTTTAACCTCAACATTATCACTCAAGAATAGAGAATAGAAAATAACGTGTCGTTATTTTGGTGACTTAAATGCATGTAAAAGGTTTATAACATGCGTTGATACCATGTGATATCATACATTTAAATAGAGTTTGATAAAAATACGTAAATGAAAGAAAAGCGGTTTTTCTATGTTTAATAACATACAGTTCTTGTACAAGTGGAAGAACAAAGCAGAAAAGAACAGATCGTTATTTTCCACACCGAGAGTCATCAATTCAATCCAAAGGATTAACACTGTTTATGGCTTGTTATTAAATTTTGAAATATATACGCTTCGAGTATGGATCCTTCATAGTAGAGAAAACACAATGTAATAATCTCGCTAACATCAAAGTGAGGCCAACATGTATAGCCTCAGACGCGTGGTTAATTACATCATTCCATTCATAAATTTTCACTGTTACGCATTTCCCAATTCATCAGCCAATCGCGAGTATTTTTTAATTCATAAGTTTGAAAAAAAAAGTCACGTGTCTGAGGACATTTGGTCTGATAAGTTGGTTTCACGATTAAGACGTCCTATTCGCTCTACTACAGTCCATTCATACTCGAAGTATATACGAGTATTTCATACATTTTTTGTTACTACCACTTACAGACAGATTAATTTTATTTTTTGTAACTAAACCCCACTCTTAATGAATGTATTTAATGTAGTTTGAAAAATAAATAATACATGGTGGTCACAAATTGTCGGGCTATGGTCATTGTATGGTTACAAATACAAATAAAAATATTGACGACCAACAACAGGTTCAAGACCCAACAAGGTTGGTCCATCTAGTACCTCCTAACTATCCCCCAATTCATATCCAACACCTTCTTAAAATCCTTTACGCCTTTATAATTAACAATATTAAATTCTTGTAAATACAAAAATTCTAACACATTTAGTTTTATTGGCATAATAAAACATTATTTTTACCCAACTATTTTGCTTATAGTTTAAGCAAGTTGCCTTGATGTAAGCAAAGTAGTTAAAGTATGGCGAAAAAAATGGTTTATTATGTATAATTAAATAGCCTAATATATACCATCGCCCGATAGTTTGTGAAATTCTTGCATATACAAATATTCTAAACATCAATGAAATATAAAAAAGTAATGTGAAAGTAAAATTCATTACTATCCTTTTATTTTAAGACGCATTTCTCTGCTTGGTAGAGCGAGAATATCAGGTTTGTTTTCTTATCAAGAGGAGAAAGTTTTTTTTTTTTCATTTTTCGACAAACATCCCTTCTTATCAATCTTTCGAACTTTTGTTTTCTTTTTTCTTTTCAGAAGACAACCCATATCTCAACAATGACTTCTCTTTGGATTAAATGCATTGAGGAAGTTAATATTATTATTAAAAAATCTGATATTCATTAGTGAAATGTTTTTTTTTACGTTTAATATAAAATTTTCTTATTAAAAAATGAAAAAATTAAAATTCCTACGATTTAGTTTTTTATATACCGTAAAAATATTAGTTGCTTTGCCCTTACGGTATTACTTTAATTTCAAACGAAAAAATGAACTAAATTATGAGTGCCACAAGCTGATTACTTTAGGTTTGCATAGTAACCGGCGATTGAAGTTGAATAGCCCGCATTATTAGTTAGACAAAATATGTGGCACACAGAAACCCGTATTTATACAGTGGAAAAAATTAATTAAAAAAGTTTGAATAAGTACAATGGTGAAGAAATTTTGTAACAAGTTCTAAAACTTTAAAATAAAAATAAAAACTGGATTGTATTTTATATGAGAAATTATTTAGACCTTTTTTCCTAAAACTTATTTGTTCTCTTTTCAACATGCAAAATATTTCAAAAGATATTTGACGTTTCTTCACCAGTTATTCCAAAAGTATCGTCAGAACATACACTCATAAATTTTAACAGATATACTCTGGTTTGTAATTTGTTGTTTAACTTTTCGAAAAAGAATTATGTTTAGAATAATCCATAAAATGTCGGCAAAACTGCTGTTTCACCAAAAGTTAAATATGTATTATTAAAAGTTTGATGACTATTTTTTGTAAAAAAGTTGATGTTTAGAATAATCCCTAAAATATCGGCAAAACTGCTGTTTCATCAAAAGTTAAATATGTATTATTAAAAGTTTAATGATTATTTTTTGAAAAAAAAAAGTTGGTATAGGTTAATTATGAATTTTTAATACATATGTACTAAAAGGTTTAAACGTGTTGATTAAAAATTAACATATAAATTATTACCTACCTGTTCCGAAAGTCTAATGGTAGACGACTAATTTAATCTTTTTATATTTCATTGGCAGTTGATTGGTTAATTATTCGTTTATTGTATGACAATATCGCAGAAGAAATGACAAAGAAAGGAAAAGTAGAAAAGAAATTTTGCAAATTACAAAAAGGTATAAAGTTCCAAATTACTTTAAAAGACCGACCACTCAAATAGAGAGAGATATAACAATCTCAATTTTGATTATCCTTGGGGATTTTTGTCAATTTTGACAATTGTTTCGTCATTGAAACACGTGACAGCATTCCTCAAATTTTTATAGAAAATATTTTACTACGATTTCTTTCCGGTGGTATCGGCACATTCGGTTTAAATTTCGGTTCACACAAGAATATTGCCATGATCCAGAAGGAGCTTATTTGGCTCAATAGGTAGCTAGGGCGACTTTATATCAGAGATTCCTGGTCTTAGTCGTAATGTCGACATTTATTTAAAGTTGTTTTGATTTTTGACGAAACACATTTCTTAATAAAAAAAAACGACGAAAAGAATTTTCTAAGTTTGACAAAATATCTAATCGAAACTTTTCGAAGACAACTCTTTTGTTGAAAATGACCAAATTATCTTGAGCATATAGTGGTAACAGAGATTGATATTGAGTTTTTCTATCTCACTAGTTCGAAGATTATTAAAGTGTGTTAACACAGCGGGCATTTGACAGTAACAGAAAATAGAGCCTTGGTATAAATGCTTCTCTATTAAAGTTCATAATATTAGTTTATTATAAGTTATTGTTTATGTTTTATGGTTTAAACAAAGAAGCAATCATGAAAGCAATATGTTGTAAGTTTAATGTTATTTTGAAGTATTATAAAAAAAACGTAAAGATACTTTTCTAAATTGATCCTAAGTTATTCTGACTAGACTCAGAATTTTCCATAACGCAGGTTTTTTTTCCATGCTTTCTCTATTGGAAAAGCAATAAATGTCAACCAAGATGCGCCGATCTCTTAAAAAGGATGTCAGTTTGAAAGGTTTCCATTCCAATAAAAATATCAAAGTAGATATTTTATACGGAATTTTATAGTAAACTATACTTTTATACCATCTACTAAGAACTTTTGAATAAAATTGTTATAACAGGGGGATCATAAAAACAATTACGTGAATACATTTTTAAAATGCATCTACTATCAGTTTCTGATACATCGAAGCAAGCATTCAAAACGTGTTTTGAATGCTTGCTTCGTATTTGATATCACATTCTTGGGTGATAACGCATTAGTGGGAAAACGCAAATAACTTCCCTAAATAGTCATGGACATATTACAAACTATGTAATTTAATTTCAATGGGTTAAAATGTATTTTGTATAAAATTTAAACTTCAGTTTGATAAAACATTTAAATGCGAATTAAAAAAAATCATGGCTGTTTAGGAGCCAAACACCAGTTTTAGAATTCATGTTAGTTTGTTCGTTTACTCCACAATGAACATATTTCGATAAAATTTTCAATAGTAGATGTATGAGACGATTAGTTTCAAAACCAGCTCAATTCACATTTTTACAAAATCGCAATTTTTGTTTTTTTGGAATACCAAGCAAAGTGGTATTGACCAAAAGTGTCTGAATCCAGACTAAAAATGCCCTCATACTCACAGTTTTTTTTAATCAAAATTAGCTCAATCTATCTTTCCAGACTTGTACCCTGTCAACTGTCGTTCTAGATCAGTGGTTCTCAACCTGTCTGACGCGTATCCCTGGGAATAGTCTTTTTGACATAAGCCCTTTTTTAGCCCTTTTGACGTAACGTATTGAACGTATTTTGACATAACGTATTGAAATCGACTATACTATTAAAACATTTATTCCAAATATATTTATTTAATACTTAGCTTTTTGCAATCCAGTTAATTTAAAGTAACTAGTTTTTAGTTTTATTATTAGCAAGTTATTAAGTCCTTAGCCTTATAAAAAACCCACCCACTTTATTTTCATTTGTGGATTAACATAATTTTAATTCACAATGCGCCCTGAATAATCTATATATATATATATGAAACATGCTCTTAGCGCACGTAATTAGAGGTATTGAGCTGACAATACCAGATCGAAACATGCTAAACTGTTCATTAATCTTTATTAAATAACAATCATTCTTAATTAGTGTTAATTACGAGTTACTAATTATTTTAATTATATATCGTATTGTTTTCAGGATTACGTTTTTAAACTGATACAATATTTTGAAGGGGATTTAAGTAGAATTGTAAGATTTAATCTTACAGAGCGACTTTCCAATTGCATTGAGCCTGGCAAGCCTAATGCAATTGGAAAGTCGCATTGATTCTGGAAGCGAAATTCCAGTAGAGTTTATTAGATAACGACATCAGACCGAGTTATAAAAAAGCGTATAAAAGTATTTTACCGTCAAAATGTAACGGCGATAATGGTTGAAAAAGCATCACACTAGAGCTACATTATACGCTATTGGCGAGGTTTCTCAATATATCTTTTAAAAAAAAAATTAATGTCGTAAAATTTTGATATTGCTTTGATTTTGTCAGTTGACAATAAAAACATCTGATCCGGCACCCCACCCCCAAAACATTTCCACTCCACGTCCAACATGAGGACATTTGGACCATGGCAGATTTAATATACATTAGTCTCTTTTTTAATGTAAATGTTTTGTTGAATTCGCATTCTTTCGATTGCAAGTCTACCACTCTTCCAACGAAGTTAAGCGGGAAAACGTGCACTCTTAAAAGTGTTATGAGGTACCAAAGTGTCCGTTTACGTGAATATTTCCGGACGGACATCCCAGTCTATGTGAAAAGTTCGTTTAAGAGAAATGGCAACTTCATTATCAAACTCTTCACGTATTAGCCGTGTTTATCGTTCATCAAAATTCCTCTAACGTCTGAATATTTCTTCGTCCTCCCCCTCCCATGCAAATCGGGACACATGACCTGCTTCTTTTCCACTCCCATCTCCAGTCCAGTGATATAACGCTGTACTATTTCAAATCGATACTCTAAGAAAGATATCCAATTACATTTACATGAAAAGACCTGATGTGCAATATAGAATTGCTTCTATTGCCATTACAAATAATAAATCTTATATTACTATTATTTAAAGAAACAAATTAAAACTTTTTTTCCTGTAAGATTTTAAATTGACTTGTTTAAAATTTTTATGTATATTTTTGGAATCTACTGCAAAAATATACAATAAATATACTCACAAAATGTCATCTTATTGTAAATTAATATTTGTGCGTAACATCTAGGTATAATTCAATTATTACATCTAGGTGGTAATAACTTGTTAAGCATGGGACCAGACTCGAGATTGGTGAGTCTTGAGTTCCTAGACAAACCGAGGACTCACCATATTGGTAGAGGAGGTTAGTGCACGCTAAAGTTTTGTGGAATTTTCAAATATGGTTCCAGCTCAAATGTTTTCCTCGTCACTGTCGTGATTCATAATTAAGAGACAGATTAGCTACATGAGTTTGTCTTTCTGGGTAGATCGAGAGGCATCGCCAATAGAAAATATAAAGGAGACAAATATCCAACTGAATAGCATAAGTGCACTTAAAAAAGTTTAATAAAAATCAATACCAAGTTCATATTAGGAAAGTGTGAGGTCGATTCCACTTGCCAAATATGTCCCATGTACAGGGGTTGCAGCACATTAAATCTGTGGCATAAATGCACTTGGGGTTTTGGTGCTACGGGTATTTGGAGCGTGGAGGTTTCAGTTCAGGTTGTGTCCTCGTCCTCTGAATATGGTTGAAAATTAAAAGGCAGTGCAATCCGGTATTTCTTTTGAGAACCAGTTGAATTCTCATGCATCATTTATCCAAATATTCATGAACCACCACTTTTTACTAACATTAAAAGTATTCGTATAAAATATAATATTCTAAAACTAATTTACTAATTAAAAAACAAATCCATAAAATATATCAGCATGATTACGATATACCACCAGAAAAAATAAACTTTTTTTTCACCAAAATACATATCGGTACATCGGAGGTGTAGGAAAGTATGTCCATTTTTTTCGATTTTTCAGATTAAAATTGCGATATTGTGTTTTTCAAACTCTTTAAAGATGTATAAAACGTTATGTCAGACATAGATTACCAACAGATGTATTATTTTTTTAAAAACTCTTTGTTCGTAGAAACCTATAGTAATACAAACCTTTGATAAGCTCTCCTGCGAAATAGTACAAATGGACATAGTGCCGCATACTTCCAAGGTACAGATATAATATGTATCACACTAAGTCTGCATATTTGTAAATTTAAAGTGAAAATATGTTTGTGATCGAATATTTCCGTGGACCACTAGCAGTGGTTCGTGGACCATGGCTTGGGATCCTCTGGTTTATTCAATGCTTTATATCACTTTTAGATTAATAGGAAGTTACAAAGACCACAGGAATTTCCCTGATATTCTCAAGGCATCATCGCCCATGATGAGGTTCAAAGACTTCAATCTGTTTCTTCTCCTCACCGGGCATGCGCAGTAGGCGCGGAAGCTCGGGATGAGGGATCGCGAGAGGGTGATGTTTCCACCCTCTCCCAGTTTCCGCCGAACGTCCGATCGGCGAGGAAGAAACATCTTTTCTTTGCTCTCACAACGGGCGCGTGAGTTGAGGTGTTTGAGAAGTCTGGCGCAAAACTCGTCTGCTGGTTTTTGAAGTTGGTGAGTTGATTTTTTTCCTCAAAATTTGTCTTATTTAAAAATTGCAGTAACCCAAATCATGCTATCTCATCAAATATATTTTATTTTCTATATATTTTTATCAAGTTTATTAAATATATTTTAGCAATCCCAATGCAATTGTGAATTCAGTAAAATAAAGTCTGAGTTTATTTTTAACTTGCTATATCGTACGCACATTTTGTTTAAAATATTAGTGGTCGTTTCAAAATTAATATCTTATCCACATGCACTAAAATAAAACAAATTTTAGAACAACCACATTTTTAAAAAATAATTTTAAAAAAAATTTAAATCCTCTAAAATTAATACTATCAATGTAAGATACTTGGAACTGAAGAATAGTTAGTTAAGAAGTTAGTTAGTAAGTAGTTAAAGAAGTTTAGTAACATTTAAAAAAAAAAGTTCAGTTTTTTTCATGTATGATGGAGGTACCAGTTGCCCTGTTTGTTTTTATATTGACAGCATAACCGTAGAATCTGTATTAACAGATACCAGTGTCATGAAGGATGTATGTGACCACAACGCAATACGAAAATGAAAACTTAAGGTCAAATATCTCAAAACTTATTTTTTGTTACATACCTCATTCATCCACTTATCCCTAAAATTGAAGTAGTAATTTTATTAGTATTAAAGTTATACGGTTTTGAAAAACTGAAACAAACAAAAATGTGTAAATTATATAACTACTTTTCAAAAATTTATCTTTTTCATTATGTTATTTCTAAACTTATCTCATCCATTGTGTTCATAGAAAACTTATCTTATCAATCAGATTATTTGTCTCAAAACTTGTCTGATGACAAATACAATTTGGAAATAACTTTTTTATTTACTTTAAAAAAATGGAAAGTTACGGTTATCAATTTTAGAGTTCTTTTAGGGTTACTTATAAGCTATATGAATGATTTAAATTAAGATAAATACTAGGATAAATGTTAGGAACTGTACTTTTTACAAAGTTGTTTTTGAAAAAAAAAAATATGTGTGTTTTCAATAAATTTAAAATGGCTAATTTTCTTTCTTCTTTTGACCGAAAATAAGTTATTTTACTTTGGTAGGTGAAACTAAAGAGTTTATAAACTTTTTTTTATAGGTAGAAAATATTTTTAGTTAGAGATATTTGTTTTTTAAATTCCATATTTTGACCCAATACATCTTTTTCTTTGAAATAAATTAAATGTTTAAATATACAATATCTACAATGTCAATTCCAGACGACAATATTTTATCACGCTTTAGAAATATAAAATTTATTTTTTGCGACCTAAACCTGTCTCGTTCACAAATTAAATGAGTTTATCACTCTTCAAACTAAAAAAAAACATTTTCCAATTTTTTTTCATTGGAATACATACTGCTATCCTAAGCCTAAAAAACTTATATCAAAAATTTACCTTTTGGCTATGATCAGTTTAATAATACGATGAAAAAAATTACTAATGATATACGTCTTATATCATTAGTAATTTTTTAATATTTCTAAATACGATACGGCCTCTTTGCTTAGAAATAACTACAGGTAGCTCACAAACATTTTAAGCAGGAAGCACGAAAAATTAAAGGACACATTTAAATAGGGTTAACATAGTACGTATATATTTGAAATTAACCGATAACTGTTTCGTTTCGGATGTATGGGATAGTGACAGTCGAGAAAACTTAAAACAAACGTCGATAAAATGATTGGAAAGTCGTTTAATTACGAGTTACTTAAAAAAAACTTTTCCGACGTTATTTAAAAAGTTTTCTCTAAAATTATATATTAATAAAATAAATTATATACGATTTAAAAGAAAACATCTACTTTTAAATTTTGACATTAATTTTGCAATGCATAAGATTCGGCACAATTTTCTGAGTGTCTGTCTGAATGCTTATTCGTATCTGTGTAAAATTTTAGTTTAAATACAATGTAATATAATTTCATGAAATTTACTCAGTTTATCAAAATTGATTATCAATTCACTATGTAATGCGTGAGACGAACGAAATATAGCACTTTTTTTTATATATTTTTGTTTGTAAGCGTCTTTTGTGGGATGGATTTTTAAAGTGTATTGCGAATTAATAATAATATATGAATACAAATCTGTAATAGATTCCCATTGGTGCAAGTCACATGAAAAATAATGGAATTTTTTTTTCATGACTAGGAAACTAGAGCCATCATTTGGCCAAGTGATGTGGGTCCTAGTTTAATAGATTGCCCAATAATAAATTGCATGTAATTCCAATTAATGTTATAGTCGAAGCGAGTTGTACACTTTTAAGCTTTCTTATCGCGACACTCTTTTTATGGTCTTGCACCATTTTGCAGAAAACCCGCCTAATCGGTATTTCTTTACAGTGATATGCATCCCGAACACGTTGATTGACACCTTCTTCTTGACAAGAAAAACATCGATAAAAGTAATCGATATCTTGTGGGTATAGTTCGTATTTTTAAACGGCACATCAAACGTCAACAATTAAAAAAAAATCGTTTTTATGCTTCACACCATTGTCATTAATTTCAAAGCCAACCAATCAGCTGTAAGCGATTTTCATGGACACTCTTGCTTTGATTTGATTAAAGTTCGATGTCCTTAGGGATGTGCGACGCATGTCACTTCACAGCGACCCACGCTTCTATTATTAATATTATTAAAGATAATTATTAAATATAAAATTATTTTTCTATAATATTTTGGTGTGAGCTTCTTTAAAATCAACTTCATGGCCCATCAAGATTACATTGCGCTTTTAGGGTGATCTATCTCCCACGCTCATAATTACCTTTTGGTACCCCACCAGAAATTTCAATTAATCATGTGTGCGTTCTCGCCTTTACAAATCCCTAGCAATTATACAATTCCCTATGTTCAATCTGAGGTCCCCCTATTGGGGAAAACTCTCTATCTTCCTGTTTTGACTCTCTTTCTAGACCTGCACTCTATGGTCACTGGTGACTGAATAAAAACTCTTTAATGCAACTTCAGCCCGTTTTTTTAAAAATAAAACGTAATATATATATATATATATATATATATATATATATATATATATATATATATATATATATATATATATATATATATATATATATATATATATATATATATATATATATATATATATATATATATATATATATATATATATATATATATATATATATATATATATATATATATATATATATATATATATATATATATATATATATATATATATATATATATATATATATATATATATATATAATGAGTTGGGATACACTGACACATAAAATCAAATTGAATTACGGGCGGTTTAACGGATTTTTATAAACGGATTTTTATGAAACTTGCGCGTCATTTTATCAATAATCTTTCAACTTAACATCTGCACTCTGTTTCATGTGGATATATGCAACCGTCCAAAAATTGTAGAACTTTTTCCCTTTCCCCATACACTATTGCTATTGGAAATTTGCATTGTAGATCTTCCCTTCATAACATTATTGTTAAAAACCGCCTTCGCCTTGGCAACCAAAACTATTTTTCAGCAATACTGGCTGCCTTCTACTATTGCGATTTTTTAAAAAAAATTTCATTTATTGAGCATCAGATTATAGGAATCGGCCGTTAACAAAAATCTTCCCAATCGAAGGAGGAAGATAAACCAACTGATTCGCATTACGTCATGGATATCCATTCATGCCCCGAGTATGCATTTCTTTGTTTTAAGATCTTAAGGTGTGTGTGTGTTTCTGAAGTTATTTTTTGTCACTTTAATAAGATGTTAGTAACTTATATACTACGTTGTTTGGCTTTTCAATATTCTTTGTTCATTAGATATTTCTTATGTTGGTATGCATAATATAAAAATGTAAAAGATTCAAAGTACATTAAGCTGAAAGATGGATTGAATACTCATTTGGAATTCGATAGTGAAAACTATATTTTCGATATCATTAAGGCAAGTAGAAAAATCAAAAATTTCATTGCATATTTTTCAGATTACTATTATAAATATTTATCATTATTTATTTTTTGTAATTTTTCGTTAAGCATATTTTCGTCCTTCTGAATAATTCAGTCACGGCGTTTCTGCATTGAATTACCCAATTTTTTTTTGTATATGCATGTATAAAAAATTTGAATATTTCTTTATAGATAAATAATCATTTTATTTTTACAACATAAATAACTTCTACATTAGAAATATATATTTCAAAAATGTGAGATACTGAGCATATTCAACAAATCTGGGAATGTATTATACTATTTTCTAAAACAATTTTAAAAGATCGTTGCTCCAAGAAGCGTTTCAATGGATTTCTATGCCCTTCTGCCACTTCAACTTTTCATGTCTCTAAAATTTCAGAACATATTTAGCTGAAACAAGTCATTTAGATCAAGTTTGAATATCCATTAAGGTACCTTGGTAGTTTATTAATAAAATACACTCATAACTGCTTATTTAAGTCATAAAGGAAACAATAATTGTTTGTAGATTTTGCAATAAATTATAAATATAATGTAACTAGTTGATACAGGGTCACAAGCTGTTTGACAATGGTCATTATTTGGCATTACCACATTTACTGGCACACTTTATTGGCATGATAAAACACTATTTCTCCCACCTACTTCTCTTACAATTTAAACAAGTCGCCTAGCGTTAGTTGCAACAAGCCAAGTAGTTAAAATATAGCAATATCAAAGGTTTATTATGTGTTTTTAAACATTTAAACAATGATCATTGCTCACAACTTTGTATCCAACCTGTACTTTGTTTTCATCCAAACGTATGGATGATAAGGTATTTGATAAGTACACTCTTAGAAATAACACTCTCATTTTTGAGAATTGTAGTCAAGGCTACTTTCTTTATATGTGACTATCGTTTCGTCATGGGATCATCACGTGACTTTTGACGTAGCATGAATCTTCAAATTTTGAACTAAAGTCATTTACTCACGATTCCTTTTTGGCATTTTTATTGGTCATTTGTTTGGTTCATATACTTTTATTTCATAATTCAAACGAAAATTCTCATAATTCTTCTTTGCCGAGTGGATAGAGGTTGGGATCTAAAACAAGAGGTCTGTGGTTCTAGTTAGCACGTCGATATTAAATTATTATATTATTTAAAATCATCCTCATTTTTGACAAAATAAATTTACAAAAAAAAGGACAACATGACTTGACCAGTTTGACGAAATATTTAATCGGAGCATACAGCAGGCGTCTGTTTCGCCAAGAATAGCAAAAAATTTGTCAAATATGATAATACATTTTAATAGTGCACGCCAATAAAGCCTGAGTTCGAAACCGGATTAAAATCTCCTAACAAATATAGACAGTTCCTCCTTCTGAAATTGTAAATTATTGCTAAAATAACTCTTGTACATGCAGCTGGCATTTAACGTAAAACTTATTTAAATTCAGGCCACTACATGGAGTTAGAAGTACGGAAATAGCATGCGTAGGTTTTATGGAAAGTTATTCCGACCCTATACCTACGTGAAGAATTGCACGATTGATATAAATGTGGTCATCTTTGATAGTAAATGTGGTTTTGTATACATAGCATTGCAATTATTCATAACGAGGATTTACTGTACGTAAAATAACTTATTTTTTCTGTATGTATTAAGCATCATTTGCGCTAGTGTGCTGATTCTTGTGTCAAAAAATTGCTGATAATCGGTTAATTTGCTATTTGAGTTTAGTCCAGTGAGTGGGTGAGAGTAAAAGCTTTTTTCATATTCAATACAAGTTTGTTAATTATTTATTTTGGAAGTTTGATGGTCGTTGTACATTGAAGTGTGTGCTGTGCTGTAGGTTTCGACATGCTATCCCTTTGTTATTTTCCAAAAGGTAATGGAATTGAGCGTGTCACCAATCAATTATCTGCTTTAAATTACATTTCAAAAATCGGTTGGTATCTCATATTCTACTCCTAATTGAGTGAAGTTCCATAAAGATTCACCTATTTATCTAAACATGGTGAATATCATACAATTTAATAACACTGTTAAAAAGTGCTTAAAATTAGTAAGTACTTGCCCCTACTTGTTTTTCTTTGAGTATAATTGCATTGTAAATGAGCTATGACGAATTCAATTTTAAGTAATCGAACTTACGCAAAAATGCGCAATGTGGTTTAATACTCCTAATCTGAGCTTCTGTTCAAGCCGTCTTAACGATCTGACAAACTGAGTTTTTACAACTCAATTATTTTACTTTTCTTTCTTTTACACACATTTTTAACATTTTGTCTGTTTATAACATCTTCAAGTCGCCCTTGTATTTTAATGGATAAAGCACTGGAATGCGGCGCTCAAGGATCTGTTTCTATTCCCTGAAAAAATTGGTAGTAACTATTATTAAAAGTAATTTGTGAAGGCAGCCTATGTATGCAGGCATCTGCTCTTTTTACTCATTGTAGTACTAGTTTTTGAGTATATGTCTTTTTCAAAATTAAAACTTATGTATTAGGAGCCATGATAAGCATAGTATGTACTCAAAAATGAGTTAATTTGATTTATTTTTCATTATCTATTTTTAACAGGTAAACAAGGCTTTATTTATTTATGTTTTGTAATAAAGATTTTTTTTCTTCATATATTGCTAAATAAGATGACTTAACTTGAAGCTTGCTTATTATTTCATATATCAAGGCATATAGGCGAAATTCCTTCATTTATCTATAAAATATTAAAGCTAATGTCTTTCTGCATGATACATTATAAATCGATCAACCGAATCGAAATTCACTGTTTTTTTTAAAATCAATAACTCGATTAAATTGAATGGTTATAACCTATATAATATCACACTGAAACCCAATGGGAAGCGCAGAGGAGGTGGAGGGGTAAAAATTCTAAAAAAGTTAATTAAAATCAGAAATAATTCAAAATCTTAAATATTCTAAAACGACTCTGTTACTATATTTTGCAATAAATATAATATATTTTACTATAAATATAATTTATTTTACAATAAATATAATATATTTTGCAATAAATATAATATATTTTGCAATAAATATAATATATTTTGCAATAAATATAACATATTTTGCAATAAATATAATATATTTTGCAATAAATATAATATATTTTGCAATGAATATACTATATTTTGCTACAATAAATTATTAGAGTAAATTGTATACTTTCAAATCAGTGAAATGGTCTTGTTGAAATGTTAAAATTTGTTGTTGTTGAAATATATGAGCTTTATTTACACTACAAACACACCATACATTGAATAATTTAATTACTAATATTTAAAATTATAAAAAAACAATCGTAATTTTTATTATGTCAATTATCTAACTATCTATCGATAAGTAGGTTGCAAACAAATACTTTACTTTTTATCATGATTTTACGTTATTAGACTTAGTAATGCAATTACACTAATTGTCTCACTTCGAGAAAATCTATTTTCCCTAGAAATAAACACCATAGCTTTTTGTTTTTATTTAAAATAATTTTTAATGTTAGCGTGTCTTTGTAGTTGTTGAATTGTTAATTATTATTATTCTATTTTAACTACGTTTCAAATAAACTTGAAAGTTGGAATATTTATGATGATAATATAATATTTAGATTTAGTAAGTAGTTATTACTACTGAATAGTAACTAATAATAACTATGATGAGGCATTAAAAAATTAGACCTGTCTGTCGAAGCACTGCCTGAAGTGTTTGACGTGATCAACAAATAGATTGTCAACAAAAATCTCGCCATTAAAATGAAGGAAAACAAGCTTCTTTATCTGACGCTTTGAGCCCAATTATCTATACCCTGCAAGATCTTACATGCATCGGCACTTAATTTCCCCTCAAGCGAGACGTGTTATTTTGTAATGTAAATGTATTATCATAGTAGATTACCCCTAAAAATGATGTTTCTATCCTGATACTCCATGTTGCTGATACTCCATGTTGCTGATACTCCATGTTGCTGATACTCCATGTTGCTGATACTCCATGTTGCTACGTCTAAATAGGGTAGGTGCAAAAATGGAGCACTTCTGATTATCCTACAGAGAACGATTGGTATACAGAAGACGTACCTTCGTAAAATAAATGATGAAGCATCACTATAATGTTAATTCAAACCAAAACACTGGAGTCAGCAAGGATTTTTTCTTAAATTCTATTATTTAAATGTACAAATTTACCCGGTTCATACTAATTTCAGTTGTTAATAGAAAAAAAATGCTATGTTTAACTAAATTACTGCTTCCTGTCAAGGTGAAAAATGTAACGGTAGCATATAGTACCAAAATGGCTTCAACTCTTTTACTGCCATGTCAACTCTACTTCTTCTTTACTTCTTAGATGGCTTATAATGGTGCTCTAACCACCCTCATTCCTACGGATATGCGCCATTTATAGAACGCGGCTTTCACAAAGGCATAACTCAATAACACATTTGTCGGTCCTAGCGGGTGGTCGTGATTGGGTGAGTTCAGTCTGCCATAGCCTTCGAGCATGGATCCTTCATAGTAGAGAAAACATAATATTATAATCTCGCTAACATCAAAGTGAGGCCAACATGTATGGCCTCAGGCATGTGGTTAATTACGTCATTCCATTAATAATTTTTCACTGTTACACATTTCCCAATTCATCAGCCAATCGCGAGTATTGTCTGAGGCCATTCGGTCTGAAGCCATGGTTGGTTTCACGATTATGACGTCATATTCGCTCTACTACAGTCCATTCATGCTCGGAGGCCATAGCAGATATAATCCATGGAACTCAAACCGGTGCATTTAAGGGATATAAGGATTACAAGTGTTTAATTTGTTGCGGACATTTAGCGGGTGCTAAGTTATGGCGCCCCTGCTTCGACAAGTAGGGTCCAGAAATGGCGTGAAAAGACTCTGGCAGAGAGACAGATTGACGCCATTCCTTTTGCGATGAATGGGACCAACGAACAATCCCCTTTGACCAAGCAGGAACATGTTCGTCTCCTTAGGCATAGCGAGACCTTCACTGGCTGCAACATAAATTAAGCATGTAAGCTTCGTAATACGTAAGCTCCTGTTGCTCAGTGGATAAGGCGTTCAGCTACTAATCAGAGGATTGGTGGTTCGAATCCGTGCGATGGACTTGACAAAGAAAAGTAAAAAAGTAGTGATCTTGCAATCGGAGGGTTACCAGCTTCGCTACAAAAATACTAGAAAGTCGTCCAGAACATCCAACAAATTATACTGGCGTGTATACGTGACTGGTGCATGATAAATCTGATCCGGGTCCAATGTCCTGACGGCTATTGAGCTTGCGTCGGGTGCCAGCTCAGGTGTTGACCTCGGCATCTGACCATGGTTAAAAAATACGAGGCATCGTTCCCGGGTCTTTCCTTCGAGATAGGCCCCGAACCGTCGCCAATAGCCCACTGTGCAGCTCTAGTGCGACGTTAATTAAACAAATCAAACCATTTGTAATACGTGAATAAATATCAGTTGCTTATTTGGTTACTTCATTTCTGTGCCCTAGTGCCCGAACGCCATCAGCAGTGCGCACATGTCAGTATTTATATTTTCCATTTGAAAATTAACTTAAATGGAGGTTTTTAGTTGTAAAATATTACTAAAAAGTAGTTAAAAGTTCATTTTCGCGAATAAAGATGCAGCTTTTATGCAAATAGGCTTTTTCGGGATACCGTAGTGTGCGGCTGTATGATTTTATTTTGAAATATTTTTATATATGAATATAAAACTACTGTGTAGTGGTGGAGAAACTGGACATTCCGATAACGGGAAATTCCTAGTCGATTGAAGGGATAAAGATGAATAGAATGAAGAAAATGTTGCGTTATGGGTGAACGGCAAAAACTATGGCTTCCATATAAAGTTCGAAAGAATGTTCTATTCCGTCCAATATTAAAATCGAGTATAATGCATTCACAATAAAATATTTTATGAAATAAAATGTTGTTATTTCACTAAAAAATTATAAAATAAAAGCGTTGCCTGGCGAAAAATCTGGCGTAGTTGTGTCGGAGCTCGTCCAGATGGGTTTTAAATAAAATTTCACTGCAGCAGTTTACAGAAATTGGAATTCATCGCCAACAAAAACCTTTGTAACAGAAAGAAGATAAACAAGTTGTTTCGTCTGATGTCTAAGGTCTTCATCCACAATTCGTACGTGCTCTTTTTGATTTCAAGATTTTAAACTCATACGCGTAGGCATTTCGTTTACGATCGAACGAGACAATGTTTGTCTCATTTGTGCTATTTATCACCGCGTTATGGCATTGGAATGTATTACCCACAATGCATAAGGTATTTTGATGTGAATACATCTTTAAAATAGATACGGGTACATTCGACAGGAATTTGCTTAATATAAAATTTCAATATTTCAAAGTCCCATAAATCCAGGAGAAATCAGCCTATGGGGATAAATAACCTATCATCGTGTAGAATAAAGTACTATACGTTCACCTCGAAAAGTTCCAATTCCCATGGCAACCTTTTGTCTGGGTGAAAAACAATTGTTTTCTTCTTTGAGAATATGGTAAACCCGGCTCCTTTCGGCCGCAATCGGGCTATTGCCGTTCACCTAACCGCTTACTATCCTTTGCCTATTATCTGCCCTTTGTACCGTGTGAAAATGTTACCTTATTATCGCACCTGATTTAGCAGTTTCTTATAGTTTGTTTCTTACATAGATAACCACACGTTTTGTTCTTTTTCGATTCAGATTCTTTTAGCATTTCCCCTCCACTATCATTTTATGTGAGAAAAATAAACAACGCGTTTTGTTCTCTATTCTCAAAATGAACAATATCGGCATATTCATTCATTTTAAAAACGTCGTTCTTTTGTTAGCTTGTTCTCGCAGAAACTGATTATTAATATGTTCACTTAGAGACGAGGATGTGGTGTGCAAAGGAACAGTGTCCCATAACATGTTTTTTAGCTAAAGTTTTCAATTATATTTGTTACATCACATTTGAAGAAAGTTCATTGCACTTTCTACAAAAAGAATGGCAGTTAGCTTAAAATATATTAATCCTTTGCACTGACTCCGTTGGCGCCGCTCAGACCACAACATAACGACTTCTTCTTTTGGTCCCCTGTTCTTTAAAATAAACTCGAAAAGTGTCTTGTATGTAAAACACATCGTTCTTTTTTTTTAACTTCTTCTCTTGCAGATCCAAAACAGATTATGATTTTTTCCCCTCTATGAGCATAAAACATTCTGGGGGAAAAACAGAAAGAAGAATAACTGTTGTTTAGATAGAACGCAAATGTCAAAATGTTCTTGGAGTGGAAAGGGTTAAGAGTTAATGAGTGTATCCAATTTGGAGTGAATATCAACCTTCTCCTGCGTCCCATAAGAGAATCTTTGAGAACAATCTCAGAAATGGAAATCAATGATTAATTGCATCCTTAATGATCTGTCGCGCGAAATGTTCCGTCGCCCATGGGGCTTTCGGAAAACAATGCCTGACTTTTTGAAGCGAGGCAACACCAGAAGAACAGCGGCCATTGATTTTATTGGAATCCGCTACAAAAACACGCAAGAAAAATCCGTTTTCGTTAAAGAATTCCAAATTACTGTTGCCATTCTTCCCAAGAGAAATAACGGCGTCGTGAGTGGTTTGCGGTGAGCAGGGGAGACCCCCTCCGCGAAATACATCATTAATTCGGCACAAAGGGAAGGGATCCACGGCCCGGAGAATGAAGAATGTCAGTTGGAGATCTATCGGGGGAAGAGAAATAACTAAACCGAATCTTGGTGTTGTGCTGCTGTTGAATATTCCTGATGAAAAGCATCCTTCTTTTTCGTGGGTATTGTTATTATGATAAGATTCATGCTGTTGTAGTGCAGAAAATAATCTTGTATGAGAGATAGTACAACTTTCTGTGGATATTCATAATATTTCATATGTCAGAAAATGTTTTTCTCGATTTTGATTGCAGAGCAACAATACTTTTATATTTGAAATGTTTATTGTTTTCTCAGAAACCATTAGTTCGATTCTACCATTAAGTCGAATTTTTAACTGTATTCTATGTTTCAAGGAGAATAATTCAGTACATTTATACCAGTTGTGAAAGAACAGACTGATGAATTCGCTTGTTGGGCTTAGTACTGTAAATATTTAAAACTATAAGGCTGTCTGACATTTTGGTAAAAGTCACACAAATTCGAAAATATAGTAACACGATTTACATCCAAACCACACTACATAGAATTTTTAATTAAGATGAGAAAAACCGTCATGGAAATTTTTAACGATTCGAGATCCTCACTGCAAACCATAGAACATAAAAATGGGAACAATATAACTGCGTAGAAAATTCTATTACTCATTAGATGAAATTAATATATAGAAATCAATGTACGTTTGAAATAAAAGCTCATATCGGCATTAAAAAAAATTTAAAAGTTGATTCACTAGTGAAATTAGTAAAACAAAATATATCTAAAATTGACAAAATTTTTCCACTCACTGAGATCCAAATAAAAACCATAATTTGGAAAATTATTAGTCAATAATTACAAAATCGATGATATCATTCAGACAAAGTCCTATAACTCTGTAAATGGACCCCAAAAGTTTCAACTAAAATAATATTCGGTAATTTCTACGAAAATCAAATCCCGTGGTTTGTATTTACGAATATTAGAGGCATCTGAAAAAAAAAATTTCGTCAATTTCGTCTATGTAGAAAGGGACCCTTTAGTTACTAATGGACTTCGCAACGTTACAAATGTGAAACCAAAACCCACCATTGAAATTTGGAACATAAACTAATGCTTTCATTTATCTATATTTCATAAATTTAAAATAAGCAAACGTTCCGCAGGGCTGTTGCACAGTGAATTAAAAACAATGCGTTTTGTATAATTTGCACTTTTAATTAAAAAAAAATAATTAAAAACAATTGACACTAAAATTAGAAAAAATCCGGTACATCAGGTATTAATTAAAACTAACGTCTAAATGTCATGTTCCCTTTCTGAAAATGTTCAAAGTTTTATTAAAAAACGTTAAGAAGTTTGAAAATTAAAATACAAAAAGTTACTTGTCCACGGTTAAATTAAAAAATTTCCTTACCCCGAGCGCCCTGTAATTTTTCTAAAAATATCACCAGTAAAATAAATTTCTAGACGACAGGCTCATTTGAAAAATATTTACGGGGAGTTAAGAGCACCCTATATACTAGTAATGTTAAATTGTCACTTTTTAAGTGCCTTTTTCACAGAAAGTAATAAACGTAGATACCCAATTTATTTTTCAGAGCATTTATACAGATATTTAGTATTGTATTGAAGTGGAACTTTTATTTTAAATAAATCGTGTATTTATTTAAAAATGTGTTTTCTATTTACAACGCTTTGTAACACCGATACCTTTCTCACAAAAACTTCTTTAACGATGTACGTATGAGGGATATATGGAATTTTTGCCATATATTCCTTATATTTATTTGTATTTACTGAAATGATTTTTATTGTTTTTCCAAACACCATTATTATTTAGCTAGGCGGTACAAATTAAGAATTAACTTCAAAGTAGCGTTTTAAGAATATAACGCGTTATTCATTTAAAATAAAAATATCATTTCAGTAGCATTCCAAATACCTGTGTAAAGCTTTTAAAAATATGTAGATGTTTATTATTTTTTGAGAAAAAGTCATCTAAAATGTGTAAGTTTAACATTACCAGTATACAGCTTATAGTGTTAATCAGTATATATATATATATATATATATATATATATATATATATATATATATATATATATATATATATATATATATATATATATATATATATATATATATATATATATATATATATATATATATATGGTAAGCAAGACAAATTCTTGATACGAGTTTAAAAATTATCACACATAATAATTTATACCGATTAATCGATTTTTTTAATAACATTCTTTTAGGAAGTGTTCGTGAAATATTTTCCACTGAGAATATACCTTTTGTTTTAAATGGAATAATTAAACCAGACGTGAAAGTACCTGAATTGGATTGTTAGGCTTGGCTGTAAATATTCATGAATTACAGAAAGAAAAACATACACTTTAAAATGTCAGTTTTCACATTTAGACTTTAATAATAAAAATTTTATTACGTTTCAGTTTAGTATGGAAAACGATAATTTTCACAATACAATAATATTAAGATATACACATTTTAACTTTACTTTTGTTTCGAAATTCCGATATTTTTCCTAAACAGGTTGTTAAAGCGTTTTGAAATTATTTTTAAAAACTAACAAATAACTGCAAATGTATTTGTCACAAAATGAACTTTTGATAAGGGAGTAAGGGGAAAATATAACGACGTCAGCAATGTCAATATTTAATGAGCTTTTTAAATAGCATATCATGAGAAAATGCTAATTTACGAAATTGCATTTTTGACTTTTGAGATAATAAATGTTTTTAATGATGTTCAAGATGTCTCATAGTTAAAAATGTTCAACATAACGTCTTCAAAAGCACTTTATTTTTGTCTTTATTTTAGTTTTAAAGTAATAGGAAATAAAAGTGTATGTAACGTTTTTGCAAACGACAGATATAAAGAGGTTCAAAATTAAAAATTGTTCTTTAGTGACTTTTGGTACTTTATGTAAATAGGAAATATGCAGGTAATAAACATGAAATGGCCAGTTGCAAATTAACAGTATTGTCAAATACTTGTATCGTCGAATTCAAATTAGAAAAAGTAAAATATGGGAAAAATAAATATGGGAATTCTTTGTCACCTTCCTTGAGTGTTTCTGGATTTCTTAAAGGATTTTCTGTAATGTTTGGACAGGTTGTTTTAAATTTTTTTGTAGAAGGCGAATTACTTGAAAACAGAATAATTTTCATTAGAATGATTATAACTAAACTTTATGATCCTGCACATTGCGATTCATCTACAAATAAAACATTTACATTTGTTACCATCAGTTTTTTTAGTAAAGTTTTATTTTATTTGTAAATTATTGGACAACTTAATCTGGCTCTAATTTTAAAATATCCTAGAAAAATATAAAGGAAAACTATTCGTGCTTAATTGTGGAAAGTAACTATTTAAAACATAAAAAATGCGACATTCATATACATACAACTAAGAACATAATTTCTGGCTCATTAATATAAAACTAAGAAATGCTTATGAGATAAAAAAAACTCGCACATGCATAGTTCGGCTCTGGCTAAATAGCATCTGTGACGTAACTTTGTCTACATGGCTTCGATAAGCCGATTGGTCAACTCGCTGTAATTCGTTCTTTGATTTGCTAAAATCAATATTGATAGGCGTTACCTAACCAACAATTAATCTAACCAGACTTTACACGTGTCTATATTTATACAGGATAAAAATCTTCTTTAGTCGAGAATATATGGAAATAATTATTATTATGTATATCTTATTATTATGTATATCTTATTATTATGTATATCTTATTATTATGTATATCTTATTATTATGTATATCTTATTATTATGTATATCTTATTATTATGTATATCTTATTATTATATATATCTTATTATTATGTATATCTTATTATTATGTATATCTTATTATTATGTATATTTTATTATTATGTATATCTTATTATTGTGTATATCTTATTATTATGTATATCTTATTATTATGTATATCTTATTATTATGTATATCTTATTATTATCTTATTATTATGTAAATCTTATTATTATGTATATCTTATTATTATGTATATTTTATTATTATGTATATTTTATTATTATGTATATTTTATTATTATGTATATCTTATTATTATGTATATCTTATTATTATGTATATCTTATTATTATGTATATCTTATTATTATGTAAATCTTATTATTATGTATATCTTATTATTATGTATATATTATTATTAAGTATATCTTATTATTATGGAAAGGGAATGTAAAGAAAATAACATTTCGAATTTGAAGGCATAGATGCAAAATCTATAAATGGAATTCCCAACACACAATTTATTTATTCGATACTTTAATATTCTAAGTTGTATAATTATGTAAAATCCTTCAATTGTTAAAAGTATTTTTTTTCAGAAGTCACTCAGTTAATTAATTAGTTTAATTAGCATATCATTACCCTTAATTATTCCTCTCGAGACTTTTACAGAGATACTTCATTTGTGATTTTGAAATAATAAACAACTGGATAATTAGGATAGTTTTTTTTCTCATTAATTGTTCTCTAACGATGTCTTTGTTTACTTAACGGATAATTTTAGATGAAGTCTGAACTTAACAATGTAAGTCAGGCACATAGATAAGAGGGTGGTTCAGGGGGTTGAAACCCCTCCCGTTGAAAGTCAATAAAAAAAAATTAAAAATCGAGTTACTGTAAAAATCATTAAAAATGCTTAAAACTACTAAATTTGAAATTTCTCGTATAATACTTCTTATTGAGCTGAAAATAGTTTTCAAAAGGCTTCAAAAACATGTTTTTATGTCATTTTTTCGTTTATCTCAAACTAAGCTTAACATGCCGTCATCGTGTTTCATTATCTAGCATTTATATTTCGGCGACAAAGGGAAAAGATAGTCAAACGGGCAGTATAAGCAAAATGCTTCAAATATATATTATTTTAAACAAGAGTTTTCTAACTTATTTCTTAATTGGTAGTGGTAGTGGTATTTACCAATTTTAAAATAGGTAATGACTGATATTGGTAACGATTTCATGAAAAACAAATGATAACTGTCGCTGTTTCGATATTTATGTGGCAATGTATACCTGTTTCCTTGAATATAAATGTTTATAAGTTCTTTTTTAAAATGCGGGGGGGGGGTTGATTTTGGAGGAGGGCACTGAAATTAGTTACCTAAAGAAATCCGTTGCTCAGTCTCTGAACCCTTCCCATGAAAAATCTATACTTACATGCCTGATGACAGCGTAAATAACGTAAATTGGAACATAAATATGATTTGAGAATCAATGACGGTTAATATGAATAAGATTTTTTAAAATTAAATATATCAAATTTGAAAGTTTAAATTGTAAACCGAAAACCGTGTACCTCAACCACATACGAGCACGGTTGAAGTGAAACTTATTTCGTCTTTATTAATGCATTTTTTAGCAAATAAACCGTTCAAAAACATGCTGACCCATTCACACCGCCTTAAACTTGTAGATGACTCGCACTTAATGCTTCCGTTTCATGTTTGATTTTAATGTCGTGGTCATTCAGATTCATTAGCTTTGCTACAGATGTTTGTACTTATGCTCTACTCCTCTTTTCGTTTCATGTTTGATTTCCTTGTCGAGGTCATTCAGACTCACTAACCCCGCAAAAAAAATCTTTTCCATAATATTATATCCATATATATATTATATATATTATATCTTATTCATAACCATATAAACAATCGAATATTTTTTTCCTTCATATTTTTTTCCTTCATACTTTGACAGTATATTTGTTGCATATCCAGCATACTACTTTGCCCGTTGTAGCATTATAGCGGCGGCGAGAACTAACATCACACTAGGCTTACACTGCACAATGGGCTGTTGTCGATGACTGCTGCGATCTATATATAAGCTAAGACGTGAGAATATTATTTATTTTTATTAAAGAAAATAGTTAGTCAGAAGAATGCAGGAATGTTCTAGAAACTAATAATAGTTGAATGTGGTTGTTACTCTGTTATTTAAAACGCCTAACTCTTTCTTAGGGCTGTTATAAATAGACGGAGCGGAAGCGAGTGCGGATGCCAGATGGATATATGATTCGATAATACAAACCACGTGATTTATATTCTCGAATCACAAATCCATCATATAAGAGCCCTCAAACGTGTTGAAGGTTAAAATAAATATGTGTGATGTTAAATATCAAAACGTTTTAGTCATTTAACAGTAGCAGTTGCTCTTTTGAAATAATGAACAAACTAAAAACCTTTTGCACGTGAATTTATTTATATCACTTACTTTCTTTAAAAAAATGGAATGCCGTACCCTTATCCTTCACTAAGATAGTGTCTGAATGAATCTCTCCAAATTCATAACACGATGTTTCTATTATGATATTCTATGTACCTTATTTTAAAAACACATCACGCCAAAAATTAAAAAAAAAAATTCTAATTTCTAGATTAAACCAAGAACAATAACTATCACAACAATAACAAGAAATAAGTTCATCGGAACTTTAGGAGACGTCTCCGTCTAGTAAAACATTTCCTGTCAGATGCCCTCAATTCCCATCGACGTCGTTGTTAATGTCTTTCGACGTGCAATGGACAATTTCTTCCTGGGACACTCTAAATCTGCCTGTCATCCCGGCTGCCGAGCGAAATTGCTTTTTTGAAATCACATCGGACAGAGGAAGATTACGCTCAGAAGCCTCCCCCCCGGACCCCTGCGCCTATGAGCTGCAAATGGAATTTGATGCGAACTGTAGAGAAAAGGGGGGATATTGATTTTAAAGGAAAATCCATTTAAAAGAGTAAATAGTTTTACAGTTTGTTTTGTGAATTATAGAGGAGTGTATATAATAAAAATATATTTCGTTTATAATCATCATGTATATTATTTTTATGGTATGGATCGCTTTTACGCATCTTATACGTGATGAATTTTAACAAGTGAGGAAAGAAAGAAACAAACTTCCCCGAAGCTCTGATGAGTCGTATGTTAATTTCATAAATATTAAGGGGGTCCGATACCCAAAATTCGCAAAAAAAGTCATTTTTTTTTATATTTAAAAAATAATATTCAAACTTATCTTAATAACTCACAAAAAACTGCTTCAAAAAATTCCTATTACTTTTTTAGTTATGAATGTTTTAATGATGTGCCTATAACATAGTTGTATCATATGTAAACTTTAAAAGCAAATATCTCTGTTCGTGGTTTTGAAATTTAATGAACACTAAAAATGCTAAGGCTTTTTTACTATTATACTTAAAATCATAATTTTTGTGTGTATAGCAAGATAAATATATTTTAAATAAATGTATGCATTCAGATTTCCTATTTTTACCATAATTTGTTTTTTAAAACCACTTAAAATGGAATTTTATTTTTTTTCGTCAATTTTTTTCCAAAATTTCTAATATATTTTATTTTTTTAAAGTGATGTATCTGAATCAAAATTTGAATGCATACATCTATTTACATATTATTCAAGATCTTAAATAAAAAAAATTGCTTCAAAATATTGAAAAACAAAAAAGGAGTAAAAATTTTAAAATTGGTAAAAAATTTACTAAAATTTTAATTTAAAAATAAATGTGCAATTTAAAAAATTGAGCGTCTTAAAATGGTTTTTTATGCATATTTAGAAAGAGAAAAAAAATTGGATTGTACAAGTATAAAAATAAAAAAAAAATGTCGAAGGTATCGGACCCCCTTAACGGTTTGTTTAAAATAATTGAATGGGTGAGATTAAAAAGGAAAAAAAAATCACGGGAATCCAATTGTAATATTTTTTTTTAATCTCATACATACAATTTGCGTAAAGAAGCATATTTTAAAAATATTTTCAATATCTGGATAGAGCGTGTCTTTGTAGTATAGTCGATAACGCTATGGATTTCGGAGGAATAGGCCGCGTTTACATGTCCCGACGGTGGCCAATAACAATTTTTGTCAGGGGTGGATTTCTTAGAAACGCATGATCAAACAGCAAGTAAATTTTAAATTTAAGTTGTAGGGCTAGTGTTTGGCGCATTGACCTCGCGCAGTTTGTGTCGTGATCACTGAATTCGAACGCCGTCATTAGTGACCAAAAAAGAACTTAACTCACAAAGGATTCCGTGGGTGCAGAAATTTTACCAAAGAATATCTGTTGGGGACTTCTTATGGGTTTTTGTTCACCATACCAACTGTCGACTTCAACTTAGCGGGCAGAGAAAGAGAATCGAGGGAGGAGCTGGTGTCAAAGAGAAAGTGTCGGGGAAATTTTGAATTTCCCAAGAAGAGGAGCTGATATTCTGAATGAATAAACTAAATTTTCCAATCAGAGATCAGCTTCGCCCTCACGACTCACGGGCTGTAAATCTGTACAGTTCCTATTACCCCATGCTGTCAGAAATCGGTGATAAATGGCGTCAGGCAGTCTCAACCAGATAGTTGTAATATTAAATAGAGATCGCCTTCAATACCAGACTCTCGTAAGGCCGCGGTGTCAACATTGAAAAGAAAAACCAACATCACGTGGTTATAGCGCTGCCACATTTGGCGTTCAGACATCTGCAGGAGTTTCAAATTTGGCGCACTTTCTTCTCTTTTGGTGATAAGGAGTTCAGTCCGTATTTAACTTTTTATCATATATGTACGTATTTTCTTATTTTCAAACAATATGCGCTAAATATTTTCTCTTCATTAACGAAACGAAAATATTTTATTTGTGTTCAATACTCGAAGAAGCGAAACTCTTTATATTTCTCAGGTTTTATTGTTTATATTTTCTTATGGAAGTATACAAAATAACAATTGAAAGAACTTCGCTTATTGTAAATGTTTTACATAAAAACGTAATGCAATTATTTCAAAACTTCAAAGTAAGAAAAATCTCCTTAATATATCTGTTAAACTCCCTTAAATTGTGCCACTCTTTAAAAAAAACTATATTTAAATACAAAATTAAACACAAAACCATATTACAATACTTCGATCTCGTTTAGTTCTGAAAGTCGCCAAGGCCTGCCAAGTAATATTGGCGCATGAATGAATTGACATTTCGACATATCACGTGGTTTCAATGATGCACACACGGAAATCAGCATTTTATTCCTCTATTTGTATCATTTCTCTATGGTCTCAACCCCTTACATATATATTACAAATTATAGAGGTTATATCTTAAACCACCGATATATAAAAATAACAACATGTGCTTAACTCTGTTACAATAAGCTACCAATTTTTAAAAAACTTCTATTGATGTTAACGTTTGTTACATTGGTCAAAGAAACTGAAAACTACACTTTAAAAAAAGGTACTTAAAAATGAGTACCTGAACATACTCATTCTCCTTTGAGTACAATTGCATTGGAAATGAAGGATGACGTACTTAAAATTAAGTAATCGTACTTTCTCAAAAATGAGCAGTATGATTTAATTTTGCTAATCTCAGCTTCTGTTCGCGCCATCTTAACAAAGCGACCTAATAAGCTTAAAATAGTTTTTCAGCAGATGGTTTGTCATATAATTTCATGTCGATTGCTTAAGGGGGACCCGAGCCCCAAAATCCGGAAAAATTGCTAAATTTTTTTTCCTTCATAAAACGATGCTAAACAAATTTGAGAAGGTGTATACAAAATTTCAAAACAGTAAAAGAAACAGAACATATGTTTTTTTAGATGTTTATATGCCATTTATAATCTTTCTACATACTGTTCGTCTGCAACAATCGTCATTTACTCAAAATATTTTATTTTAATTCTGGTCACGTTTAAAATGCTAAGGCTTTGTAAATAATTAACTTAAAACTAAACTGTTAATAGTTTTAGAATCTCTAATATTTGTTTTATAAACGTATGTATAGCTTTTTTAAATTAAGTTATAAATTATTTTTTTTACAAATTATTAAACTTAAAAGTTTGAATATATTTTGGGTTTTGAACTTAAAATAAGTTTTTAAAAACAATTAAAACACAAATCTGCAAAAGTCTATACATACGATTGTAGTGTGTACTTTGATGTTATTTAATCAATTAAAAATATTTAAAAACATTAAAAATTGAAAAAGGAGTAGTGTTTTTAAAAAACGTCTTTTTAAGCTTAAAAAATTCCAAAAATATCAAAAATAATTTTTTTAAACATATTTTTGTTTTTGATTATTGTTCAGAAAAAGATGTTCCAATAATATAAAAAAATTGGTATTTCTGAATTCATTAATAAACAAATTAGGATTTGGGGCTCGGGTCTCCCTTAAATGGAAACTGAGTTATTGCAACTCTATTACCTTACTTCCAATTCTTTTTGCACACCTTTTCAACATTTCTTCTGTTAATAACTTCTTCACGTCGTTCTGGTAGCACAACGGATAAGGTCCTGGACTGAATTACATGAGAATATGGGTTTGCTTCCCAGTAAGTGTTTGTAATTGTTGATATTTATTGAAAGTGATTTATGAAGACAGCCAGCAACTGCTTTTTTATTTATTTTTACTTATTGTACTCTCTGAGTGCATGTCTTTTTCAAAAATGAAACTTGTGTATTCGTTGATATGATAAGCAACGAATGTAATAAAAAATGAGTGTATTTTAATTTTTTTTTTGTACTTATTTTTACTAGTGTAACTATCAATTAACTGTTTTTACACTTTTTGGGGTTTTTCCGATTCCGGTACAATGATACAAAGGGAGAGTATAAACATCCAATTTAAGAGTTATTATTACAAAATAAAATTACTATAATAAAATCTACCTTTTAGAATAAAAAATTACGATAGTGTAGATTAATAACGTAATCGTCTAATGACAATAGTGAAAAACTCAACGTAAAAAGTAATATCAAGTCACTGGATGGAAGATAAGTTATAAAATATATTGCTTTGTGCTGTTTATTAAAAATAATAGCTAAGTCAATAACCATTCGTCATCAAAAGAAAATACATTTGTTATTTTTCCAGACACCAAACTTCTGTTCTCATTTAGAAATAATATGTAGTTTAACTTTTTATTGCGCTAGGTCGTGGACGAAGCAAAACATTTATGTTTTATTTTCCAGTTTTCCGGAAACTTGTAAAAAGGAAACCGATTCATCATTTTTAAAAGGAGAATGTGTCTAACTTTGTTAGTTCAGAAAACTTGGCATCAGTCATATGTTGTATGTGGCGGAGAGATCAATATATTAAAAGTTTACTTTATTTTCGAAAGTTGTCTAACTTCTTTAGTTTCCTTCTGTATCTGTATGTTCCTGATACAGAAAGTGCTTACTTGAATATTTAGAGAGTAGATGTTATGCATGTACGTTTCTTGGGTCCCTTTGGTGACTTTTAGTCATCTATGGAAGCTTTTTGATAGATTTTATTAATACTAAGACTAGACACGCAATGAGAACAACGGCATTCCAATTTTCAATCCGTTGAGCAACTACTAAATCACACGCCATCATGTAAGGGATTATTTAATTGCATCCAACTAAGGGCTGTCACGTCTCAAATATCGCAATGTTCGAAGTGAAGGGGAAAAATCGTCAAACCCAGATTACCGTAATGTATAAAAAGCGTTAAATTTTCGAGTATTTGGCAAAACTGTTAGCGCTATAGCGAGTGAAAGGATATTTATTTTGTGCAATTAAAAGTTGCTCAGTGAGCGGAAAGCATATTGAAATAACGGGGGAGGGGGATTGTCCAGTAAACTATAATCCGATTTTGGTGAGACTTGGTAAACCACAGTTTACGTTCAGAAGAACGTTTCAAAGTTAAGTTTTTGACGTAAATACGTACTTCCTTTCTGTACGGGTACATTGTTTTTTGAAGCGCATAATCAAACGGGACGTTTGCAAAATCCTTATAAAGCCGCGTGGAATCATACAATGCGGATAAATGATATACCATCGTATAGAGGAAGGTGAGCCGTGTCGTTTAGGTTGAATACGAACTCATTACATACTTCGACTTTTGTACCACATACTAGGGTAATGCCGACCTTGACTATAATATCGCTTTCGCAAATATAACTCAACATAGAATCAGCCTATGCGAATAAATGATCTACCATTTTGTAGAGCGGTGGTTCACAACCTTTTTTCTCTCACTTACCCTTTGATAAAACTTTTCATTTATGAGTACATCCCTTCTCTCATAATCCTTCTCACCCACACCTCAGCTAAAAAAATTGTTTTAGTATGAAGTAATATTACCAGTAGGCAATAATGTTAGCAGTTCGTTAGACAGTAATGTTAGAGGGCAAGATAATCAAACGACTCAAATTAATGGCACCAAAGGCTATTTTTAAGATTTTACTTAATATATTTATTTATTTTTTATTTTAGGTGTTTTCCGACATTAATATTTTTTTTCCCGCGTACCTCCAACCTGACAACCACGTATTCGCAGTGGTACGCGTACCACAGTTTGGAAGCCCCTATTGCAGAGGAAGGTGGGTCGCGTCATCCAGGTCGTCCAAATATCCTTTTCTCCCTAAAATCTTTGTACCGTATCGGGCCCGAAAGTATTCCCGAATCCAACATATGGTACAGTGCGACCTGTATCTGCCCACATATTTTTATAATAATTTAATTAGAAGTCGAATTATAATTAGGAAAAAGTTTTTTGCTATGTGTATTTCCAATAAATGCAAAAGTCGAATTTTATTTGCTGAAAATCTCATCATTTAATAAATAACTTAAAAAAATAGATCAGAACAAAGCTATCCAACTTATTTGTCTTTTTTTCCATTTTTTTAGTACGCCTTTACATTATATTTGTCCTGAATAAATTTAGTCTTCACTGTGCATCTATATTGATATTTTTTTAATGAAAGTGTAATGGTTTTATTCCATATTCACAGATCACGAAACGTCGCCAATATTTCATTGTACGATATTAATTCATTCAAGTACAATTTGAATGAATCCAAATGAACATTGGATAAACTCTATACGTTACCAAACCTGTTAAAAAAATAGGTATTCTACTAAAATGTACTCATTTTTTAAAAATGCACTCATTTTTGGGTACATACGATGTTTACAATGTCTCCTAATACATAAGTTTCCATTTTGAAAAAAAATATGTACTCAAAAATGAGTACTATGAGAAAAATGAGTACAATGAGTAAAAATTAGAATATGCTAGCCTACATAGGCTGCCTTCACAAATAACTTTCATTAACTATCGACAATTACAACCAAGTCTTATTGAGAATTCAACCCAAATCATCACCACCGCAGCTCTGTGCCTTTTCCGTTAACTATCAAGGCGAGATTAATAAGTTATAAACAAAAGAAATGTTAAAAAAAAAATTCCAAAAGAATAGAAAATAAATTGAGTTATAATAACTCGGTTTCTATATAAGCAATTGACATCAAATAATGTGGAAAACGATTTTCGAATCAACTATTTTAAGTTTGTCATGTTGTATTAAGATGAACAGAAACTGAGATTAGAAATATTAAATCACTTTGCTCATTTTTGAGAAAATACGGTTACTTAACTTCGAGTACGTTATCGCTTATTTACGATGCAATTATACTTAAAAGAAAACCAATAGATTCAAGTACTCATTTTAAGTACATTTTTTACAGTGAACACTCTTGTATAATTCTAGACAATTGTTTCACTTTACTGTCCGAATTTTTCATAAATCTTCAGTTGTAGGATTATCTGGTAATTTATACTTCCAGACTCTTCCATTCGAGATCTTTCTTTAACCTTTGATATATGAGATAGAACCATTAAATGAGCTATTTTTTAAAATGCTCGCCAAGTTTCCTTAACCGTTCGTCAACATATCTACTTTCTGTTAAATTATATACAATTTCCGTTATTTTGGAACAATTTATACTATACTTATAAAATTTTGCGGTATTAAATAAGACATTCAGATGTACAGTTATATAGAATTTACGAGACACCTTAAGAGTAACTATTACCAGTATATACTGATGGTAAAAACATTTCATGTACTGTTATAAATTTACGAATTAAAAATGAAAACTATACAAAATGCTTTATTTATTATTTACGTTTTCTTTTTCATATTACATGTTTAAGAAAAATACAATAAATCTTTAGAATATGGAACATACTTTTAATACAGAGACATTTTCCTAGCAATAAATTTACGATATAACAAATATAAGTTGTATTTTAAATATTGAAACTTTAGTAGAGTTAAAAATCTCTAAAAATGCCTTGCAACATAGGGAAGAATGAACACCAATATTGCATGTTAAATGTGCAGCAAAATTCCATCATTATAACAACAGTGCTGATCCTTTTACGGCAATATTAGTGCTGTTTATGAAGAAAAGAAATGGAAATAATTTTATTTCTACAAAACGGAAAACACGAAAATTTCCAAGATGAAACTTTTCGCCAAAATGCTAGAAAAATACAGCATTATAAAATGTACACTTTTATTTGATCTGAGGTAGATTTATGTTTATTAGAGTGAAATTTCAATTATCATCTAATTATTATCTGACAAAGTCACATACTATTAATTTGAAATGATCTCTGTTAAGTGGTTCTCCCAGAAAACATACGTTATTTAAAATGGTTACTTCAAATTGACTAAAGAAACTTTAAATAAACTTCGATTTATTTTCGGAAACATTTCCTTTTAAAAAATTGTTCTTTTACAAGTTTCGTATAAAATTGAAGAAAATATTTCGCAATGAAAAAAAAAAGATTTAAGAACAAATATTTTGTTAAAATTAAACAATATACTAAAACATTTAAATACTTATTTCGTACAAGTTTATGAAGAAAATACCAAAATTATGGTGTGCTTTCAAGATATCCAACACAAGATATCATCTGTAGGTAATATATATATATATATATATATTACCTACAGATGATATCTTGATATAGATGATACAGATTATATATATATATATATATATATATATATATATATATATATATATATATATATATATATATATATATATATATATATATATATATATATATATATATATATATATATATATATATATATATATATATATATATATATATATATATATATATATATATATATATATATATATATATATATATATATATATATATATATATATATATATATATATATATATATATATATATATATATATATATATATATATATATATATATATATATATATATATATATATATATATATATATATTACCTACAGATGATATCTTGTGTTGGATATCTTGAAAGCACACCATAATTTTGGTATTTTCTTCATAAACTTGCACGAAATAAGTATTTAAATGTTTTACGGTCACGATACTTCCATAGAAAGCTTTCGATAATTAGAAACGTGTAATATCCATTAGTAATTAAATTGAAGGATCATTTAATGGTTTCGTGATACCCTTGAACTTAATTGGTTTCCAAGAAATAAATGAATTATTCAATTTAATTGTGATTATAATTAAAATTAATTTGGTTGAGAAGTTTGTACGATTTTAATCTTTTCTCGAAGCGCAATTGAAAATTAATTTGGTGCACTTCTTTATTCAATTTATTCTTTTTTTTACGTTATTCTAAAGTAAATTACTTTTTAGGATCATTCAAGAAACTTCTATTTTGTATCCCCAGTGAAATAAATTTTATTTAAACGGAATGTCCTTTTTTCTTTATGTTAAATAATAACAAAATGCCCCGAATGATAAAAGTTCGTCTTTTGTGAATCCTTTTTAAAAGAAATCATAATGTTGAATAAATATTGTTTTCTCAACATTTCGTCATTTGTTATCTGAATACAACTATCCTATAAAAATCCTTTTGAAAATAATGAGGCATAACATTCAAAATATGAAATTTGATGCAGTCATTAAAAATAATTTTAAGTCTTGAACATTTTGAATAAAAATTCCTTTAGATGAACGTAATTTAGTGTAAGAGAAATATCTGAAAAATGCAAAACTATATAAATATTAGTAATTTTTTCGTGATTGTCTTTAAAATAACAACGTTAAGTCGTGATTTCTTATGCATTTTAAATCAGAAGTTTTTCTTTGTTAATCTTTATGAGTTACTCCTTCATATCCAAGCAACGGTGTATCTTTTTGAGCTCTACAAAGTATAATAAATATACAAAAATAAAAAAGTAAGAAAAAAATAAATAGTCCCTGACGTTTACATTACTTTTAGATAACAGTTACTACCGGTTTTTTTCAAAATTCTTTAGTGCTCAAAAATGATAACCCGTTTTGGAGCTAAATGAAGAACAAGTTAAGAAATAAACTTCTTTTTTAAATTAGAAATAACTTTCCGAACTTTTGAAAGTGCCCCATTGTACAAAAAATTTCACTACGGTCATTTTGATTGTTTGGTTCTGGAACTACAAATAATTCTTACATAATAAAAAATGCAGCAGGAAACACATCGGGTGTATCTATGTCAGAGCCAGTGTTTTAAGTGAAATATCATTTCAGTTGATTATAGAAATTTTATTTAATCGCCAACAAAAATTTATTCCTCCAGCATTAGGAACATACGCCAGCTGTTACTCAACTCCGTCTCGAACTTTGCTTTAGTTCAAAATTTTACACGCAGCTCCACCTATTTTTATATCGAACGAGACCAAATTATGTACGTCGTGCTATTTGTCACGGAGTTATAATGTCGAACTAGATCACTCCGAAGACGATTCACTTCAAAAGTGTTTTAGAAATGAAGAATCATTTATGTTTTTCAAATTAGAATTTTTAGCAACCACCCTGACATCGCCATTTAAAATTACGGAAAAGTCAAGTTGCAAAAACGGGCAACTGGCATTTTTCCAAATTTCAGACAGCGTATCACAAATCTTGTCTGAGAAGTTATGCATACCAAATGAAAGAAATAAAAGAGTTGCTTTTATTATCTTAAAACTTATTTCTAAGAGTTAGTATTTGGGGGGGGGGGGGGGGGGATTTCAATCTAAGTGAAAGCATTACAACATTTACAGTTCAGTGAGCATGTATAATATTTATATTTGAAATACGATTCATATTTTTTTTTAAAGACCGATGTTTAAAAATGGTTTCTTTTAGGTTAAAAAAAATGTTAGGGCGTGTCTATTGAGATGACTTCAATGGTAAGGGAAACAGGGGCAGCTTGTCACAAGGGTTGGTTGTCACAAATCTCAGTTCTCAGTCGCTGCTGCTACGTAACGGCCTAGACTCAAACTACTTGATGTTTACATCATTCCAAGTGCGTATATGCAATTTTAAATGCCTCGAGACAATTATCTGGATTTCATTGGTATTTTTGTTTTTTCACAGCTGTAAGTATTTATTGAACGATAAAATGAACTCTGATTATTCACTCTCTACTCAATGAAGTTAAATCTCTCAACTATTTTCTGTTATTCTATTAACGTTCCGTGGTGATATTCAGTATCGAAAAACGAGGTCAAGTTCTATAGTGTTCCCGCGAAATGTCCGTTCAGAGTTGATTGCCTCAGGGGATGGTAATCACGTTGTTTTTTCCAATCTGAGTAAGTTTTATATTTGTCAAAATTCTGAATGTGTGCAGGAAATTGACTAATGCAATCCTTAATTTAATCCTAAAAATTTTCCTTTGATTTTTTATTTGTAATCTTCCTTATTTTCTTCAAAATAAATTTCATGAAAAAAAGACAAAATTAATTTCCTCAATATGACGAAATATTTAATCGGAGTATTTACCAGGCGTCTATTTCTTTAAAAGTTAAACATGAGCGTGAATTTTTGACAATGTATAGAGACCGTAATCTCATTTTTAAAATATGCTCTATTTCAAAGAGCTATTTTAACCGTCTAATGCTCAAGGCTTAATTCGTCCAGAGATCACAAGTTTTTCTAGTCACGCACCAATTTTTAAATGAACAAAACAAAATTACGATATATTTTTAATTTAAAGGATCGACGCTCATTTTACAAGCTATCTCTTTACAATTAATTAAAAAAAATTAAATAATATAAAATAGTATGACATAAAATAGCAGGATAAATTATTTAAATTTCCCAAAAGTAAAAACAACTTTAATTTGCAAAAATCGCTGGAGAGTCAGTGAGTTAATTAAAACTGGGTATGCTAATCAAATATGTGATATATTTCATTAAAATTTTTCACTAAATCGGTTCAAACATTTACTGTTTCTTTTACGGAAACAAACATATTTTTCTCACTTTGACGGAATATTTAAAAGGAGCATTTAACAGATGTCTGTTCCGTCAAAAATGAGCATGCATTTTTAAAGGTGTATACAAACTGTAATCTCAGTTTTAAAATATGCTTTATTCAAACAGATATCTTAATTAAAATATCTTAATTAAAATATCTTAATTAAAATATGTTAATTAAAATATTTTAATTAAAATATCTTAATTAAAATATCTTAATTAAAATATCTTAATTAAAATAACTTAATTAAAATATCTTAATTAATATTTCTAATTAAAATATCTTAATTAAAATATCTTAATTAAAATTTCTTAATTAAAATATCTTAATTAAAATTTTTAATTAAAATATCTTAATTAAAATTTCTTAATTAAAATATTTTAATTAAAATATCTTAATTAAAATATCTTAATTAAAATATCTTAAATTAAAATAACTTAATTAAAATATCGTAATTAATATTTCTAATTTAAATATCTTAATTAAAATTTTTTAATTAAAATATCTTAATTAAATTTTTTTAATTAAAATATCTTAATTAAAATTTCTAATTAAAATATCTTAATTAAAATTTCTTAATTAAAATATCTTAATTAAAATATCTTAATTAAAATATCTTAATTAATTAAAATCTTAGTTTAAAAAAATCTTAATTAAAATATCTTAATTAAAATAACTTAATTAAAATATCTTAATTAAAATAACTTAATTAAAATAACTTAATTAAAATAACTTAAATAAAATATTTTAATTAAGATATTTTAATTAAAATATCTTAATTAAAATATCTTAATTAAAATATCTTAATTAAAATATCTTAATTAAAATATCTTAATTAAAAGAAATTAATTAAAATAACTTAATTAAAATAACTTAAATAAAATATTTTAATTAAAATATTTCAATTAAAATATCTTAATATTTTAATTAAAAAATCTTAATAAAAATATCTAAATTAAAAGATCTTAATTAAAATATTTTAATTAAAAGGATCTTAATTAAAATATCTTAATTAAAATAACTTAATTAAAGTATCTTAATTAAACTATCTTAATTAAAATCTTAGTTAAAGAAGATCTTAATTAAAATATCTTAATTAAAATCTTAGTTAAGGAAGATCTTAAATAAAATATCTTAATTAAAATAACTTAATTATTAAAATATCGTTAAAAAATATGTGATATTTTTTCATTAAATTTTCTCACTAAATCGGTTCAAACATTCACTATTTTTTGATGGACGAAATAAAAATGAATTTCCTCAGATTGATGAAATATTTAATGGGAATATTTAACAGGCGTCTGTTTCGTCAAAAATGACTAAAGTTTCTTCAAAAAATGTGCATACATTTTTAACAGTGTTGTGAGATGCTAATTCCACCAAATGTGAGGTTTGATTGAAGAATGAAATTAAAATTGCACATTGTTCCCACTTTATCCTTGTCTTGTGTGAGCGACATCTTGAGTGTCATGGCTGTCACTCCGTCGCTAAATGCACATAATTAAGGAGATAAACGCTCCCGAGGGCATCAATTATTCTGCGAAGGAAGGATAACGATGCAGAAAGTATTTCAGAGTTCAAACGAGAATTGCCATTGGCCATGGCTGCAGAAGCGGAATTCATAGTTATTGAAATTGCTTTCAGTAATTAATGAATACTGAAGTTTAAGCCTGTGGCACCCAATTGCAATCACTCAGGTGACAATTAACGATCTGTTCTTTTGTATCATGTACTATAAACTTAATGAATACCGTCAACGGGGGGTGGGAGGGAGGGGGGTTACTTTACTCCTTACAGGGTAACTGTACTCCACCTGTTGAAAAAAGTTTCACATTTGAAAAAAAAGGCGGAACATTCAGTAAAAGAAGTCAATAAGGTATTTTTCCTGTGAATGGTGGCAACCCTCACCTGCTGTCCAACGGTATGCCTGTTTTCCCCCAACTTTCTGTTAAGGAAGATTACAGCTAAGAATTTTGTTGCATAGATATAACACGTGTTTTTTTTCTAGAAAAAAAAATTGTATATTTTACAATAACCATGTGTACCACGAATAATTTAGGGGAACAATTGCGTTATGTAACATCAGTTTAAAAGTATACTAATAAGATTTCTGATCAATTGCTTCTAGTTCAGGTTACAAAACATTTTGCTTACCAACAACATTCCAGTCCTACATTTGGGGTTACTTTACTCCATCAGTTAAAGTAATGTTAACCTTACAGTAGTAAAGAAAAGGCTTAGTTGAAACAATAATGTTATTCTAATTTACTAGTCAGGGAAAGAAATGTTTATACATACATAAGTATACATACACACATACATACACATAAGTATACATACATAACATACACATAAGTATACATACATACATACACATAAGTATACATACATACATACATACATAAGTACATACACATTCATGCATTTACTTGCCTTTTTTTAGACTTTGGCTGTGTTGGGTCATGTTTCGCCGTAAGTGAAAAATTTGCGATAAAATTTTATTATTTTTAAAAATATATTTTGTGTTTTCTATTATTTTTTATCTCGTATATTTTTATTTACCTCACTGAAGTATACGACAAAAATGGAACATACATTTTAAATGGTGCTTAATAAAAATAGTGTTTAATAAAAATAGTTTAATAAAAATAGTGTTTAATAAAAATAGTGTTTTATTATTTGGTAAGCGTGATATATTATATTTTACCAGCAAGTCTTCCCCACAGACCTACAATAACTGGATTTAGTATTTCGCCTGGTGGTTACACAATTTTAAAGGCGAACTTAGTGACCACAAAAGCAAGGTTATCAAAGTGAATAATTCGTAGAACAAAATCATATTTGCATGAAAATAAATCTTATTAATAACATTTTTTAAAATTATTTTCAAATTTAAAATTTATGACATCAAAAGGGCAACACAACAAAGTATTAAAAATTCTAAGTCTGCGGTTTCTAATGGAGGATTTCAATTAGCGCAATTAACGTTATCCAAAATACGGACATGTGAAGTCCAGTTTGTGTATATATCAGTGATTTAATAATGAAAAAATATGGTCATGTATTCAGATTGCCAAAAAATATTTGATATGTGTAAAGGTCCTATTGATCTCGAACCATCACCGAAGGTCCATTGAGTACTTCTTAGGTCACTTTAACTCAAACAAAACGAAACATGAAGATAATTGTTTAGAACTTTTTCCTAATTTTTAATGAAGTTGCATCATAATGCAGGCGACAAAGAGACCAAAACAAGTCTGCGAGTTGCAACCCATCATTCTTCCTTTTGTCCGATTTTTAAGTTCTAAACTATCTGTGTGTTATAAAACAAAGCCCACTAAAAACCACTTCAATGAAACTCAATTCCACTTTACTTCCTCAGCGAGCCCTGAAGAGACGCTTTGTTCTTTGTGGGAAAAAAAGTATTTCCATTCTCTGAGAAACTTCCTCAGCCATTTGAAAGTGAGTAATAAAGTTTTCTGCAAAATTAACTTCATTATGGGAGAAGACGGCGTGAATCAAAGAAAGGAAAAATTCTCTTTCTTTTATGCTATAGGAAATATGTATTGCTGTACTTTTACAGAACGTTGTGAGAGAGAATTAAATTAATTATATAAAATAATCCGATCTCAGAAGCCTGCAAAGTTCTGTCAGGTTATAGCCTACTAATGACAGTTGTGGTAAAGATGTTTTATTCTTTTTTTATTACTTTTACTGATGTAACGTACAACGTCTTTTGAGGAAGAGCACAGCGTACTGCCGGTACGACTAACTTCACGATCGTACATTGTTAAAAATAGATACTCAAAAATAAGTAAAATGTACTCAGTTTTGAGTACATTTGATGTTTCTCATACCTCCGAATACATACGTTTCATTTTAGAAAAAGACATTTACTCAGAACTGAGTAAAATGAATCAGAAGAGCAGCTGCTTGCCTATATAGCCTGTCTTCATAAATCACTGTCAATAAATATCGACAATTACAACCAAGACTTATCGGAAATCGAACCCAGATTCTCAGGCACCGCAGTCCAATGTCTTATCCGTTGTACTGTAGCTTTGTCTTCGCATACCTGTAGGTCAGGGCTGGAAAACCCTTTTGCGACTACAAGTTACGCCACTCTCATACTTAAAAACTTCTGTCTCAGAAATGGGAGACTGAAAATTAAATTTCTAAATCATTTAATTAAAGTTAAAATTTAAGAGTTTAAAAAATAAAAAAATAAGTTTACAGGCTATTTACAAATAATAAAAACGAGAAGGAACGCCTAGCAGACAGGTCTCTTCTAAATGGAAAACCATTAGTTCAGTTCGGTGTCTAGAAAATTTCTGATTCTTTTTAGTTTCTCTGATGTTAGAGAAACCCAAGTCCGAAAGGCACTCCAGCTGGTGGCTCCACCCAGCAGAATTAAAGAGAGTTCTTGTGATGGTATAGTACTACCAGGGCAACATGAATATGTTATAAACAGAAAAATGCTAAAAAGGTGTACTAAAAGAATGGGAAGTAAAACAATTGAATTGTATTAACCCAATTTCCATTTAAGCAATCGACATCAAATAATGGAAAACCATCTTCCGGAAAAACTATTTTAATTTCCTCGCTTGGTTAAGATAGCTTGAACAGAAGTTGAGATTAGCGATGACACGGCCCCTTTTTGAGAAAGTACGATTACTTAAATTTGAGTTCGTCATCGCTCATCGATCGTTCGATCCCCGGTTGGATAACAACTGATGATTTAATTTTTAATTAGCAAAATAATGTAAATACCTGTAAATAATTGTGTTCAGGTAGCTTTACTACTAATCCGTCCTTGTTTTGTTATGTCCCCGCATTTTACTTGATTGAAATTGTAACTAATTTAATATGTCCAATACAAATGCATTGACATGATGGTTCCGACCCCCATTTTACTCTTTCAAAATTCATGGACATGCTCTCGTGGCAGCTGATATTATTTTAATACGCTTAATTTATTAAGCAACTCTCTTGCAATTTTTACATACTAAATACAATTCTTAAAATATAATTTAAACTCTTAAAATTTAGCAAATTCTAAATAAAATTAGCGAACATAACTTTTAAATAGTTCACAAAAAAACGAATAGATGGCAGCACGTCACGAACCATTGGTTCAAATTGATTTCGGAATATTTTATTAACTAAACCACTCTGCAAATCGATTCAAATTATTTTTTGAAGTAAATTTTAACTGTTTTCTTTTAAATAAATTCATGATTAGTTAAAACAAGAATTCTTGTTAAGTTAAATAGACTCCTAAAACGACTGTACAAACGAGAGCATTAGACACGCCCACAGAAGGCGGAGGAAGGCGTCACTATGACGTCAAAAATATACTTTTTCCTCCGTCAGAAAGCGCGAAAACGAGCACACTTTTTATATATAGTCTTCACTATCCTTGAACAAAATGCACATTATAGCTACATCAAGAGAAAAACCATACAAATTACTTAATTTCACATCCAGTCATTTAATGACAATCCCTTCACCCCCAATTTGCAGTTCAAGCCATCACCCGAGACCTGACACACAGTTTTGCCGAGATAGAGGAGCCCTAAATTATTCAGAGCCCATAAATCCGGGCACTCGTGCATAATTAAAAGGAGATCCCCATCAGTGTCTCTGCTCGTAAAATGTTTGTCTAAGGAGAACAAACGCTAGGGGGGGACTAGGGGCACCTATTTATCTATATATATAGGAGCTGCAGTTAAATTTAAGGACTTGGGACGCTGTTTAATTTGAGGGGGTTTATTTAGGCCGCAGGCCCTTGAGGGGGTTACTTTGCGCCCCTCTCCCTTCAAATTAATTCGAATAAAATGGTTATAAAATAATAATGTGTTAGTTTTTAGGACCTCACTCTTAGAATTAGCACTATCTTTTTTGAAAATTCTTAGACCGTCAAAGATACTTTCGTCAAATTTGATTATAATTTCGTCACTGAATTATTTGACATTTGACGGAATCATCGCATTTTGAATGAAAGACATTTTCTCAGATTCCCTTTTAGGTCTTTTTCTGAGTCATCTGCTTATGTGTGATCCTTATACTTTATATTGCCAAGTTTCAGTCGAGTCTTATTGGTCGAGTGGATAAAGAATTGGACTCTGGAACGAGAGGTTCGAGTTTCGAATTCTATATTTATTTGAAATCGTCTTCATTTTTGACGAAATAAATTTCGCTAAAAAACCAACAACAACATAAAAAAAATCAGCAGAAAACATTCCTCAACATCGTACAATTGAAGATTTTATAAAATAATTTGAAACAAAAAATTGTAGTATTTCTTATATCTTATATTTCAGCACAAAACCTTAAAAAAATCATCATTTTCCCTGTAATAATTCCAATGCTTAAGAATTAAAAGGTTAATTTTTTAACAGGTCTCTTATAAGTCTTGTGAAGGATATTAAAACAAACGCGAATTTTTTGTAACAAGTTACTTTTTTTTTTTATATAATGGTTTATTTGATCTGACTACTACTGAACTCGATTGCCTTAAATATGCTAAAGATGTATATTTATTTGAATGTTAAACTCTATGTACTTAAACTCAATAATCCAATAAAATTTAATAATGAAAATTATGATTTTAGACAATTCCTAGTTTTATTAATATACGATTGCCAAATCTAGTAGTTTTCTTTTCAAATAGCAACTTATTTTGCAGATGATTTACTGATTTGCTTATCATTTAACTTTTGTCGAGAAAGTTTTAAAATTGTACCAAGTCATATAACTTAGTTTTTAATGTGTATTATTCCTAAATGTATATTTCAAATTTAAAACTTCACTTTTATAGATAAGATGTTTTAATTATTATAACAAATGCATATTTCATGTAATATTGGTAATGAATGATTTTGTGGATTAGTGTTATTGAATAATATCTTTGCTTATTCTAAATAATTTTAAAATAAAGAAACCATAGTTTCGTAATCGGGTTTATTGTAACCCCATATTATCTTAAGAACATTAGTGAAGGTGAATGCAAGTAGATTTCAAAGCATCAAAAATTCAAAGAAAAATACAGACGACACACAATAACAAAATAAATTATATACAATATGTACAACATCACGTCAACGCTTCGAAACGCAGCAAAGTTGCCCCAAAGACCTACTCCATATGGCACGGAAGAACCTCCTGCATCGTTTGAGCTTGTCTTTCTTGAAAAGCAGAAAATCGTATTTTTCCCAAGGCGGCATTTGCATCGCCAAGAACCGCAGATCCTGGTAGACCCAGTCCCAAACGGGTTGGACCAAATACTCCTCAAGAGTCTGACTTCGTGACGAAGTCAGACTACTACGACTAGAGCAGAACAGGATAATACTCCGACTTAGCGGCGGTGAGATACTCTTCAGTTGAGGCAGAAGACGAAGCTTCTGGGTGATGGAATTAAACTTCCTCATCACCAGATCCGGTATTGGGCTTCGGATCTTCAGTCATCAAAAGCTCAGCAACAGGTGAACTGCCAACATCAGCTGCTGTCGGTTGTTTCAGAGCCGTGGCAGAAGTCGAAATTTCTGCGTGACGGAATTGATGTTCCTCATGACAAGATCCAGTATTTGGATTAGGATCTTCAATTGGCTTTGGTTCCTCTTCACCAGCATTATACAGCACGGCAACATAAAGTATAAAGGCAATAGGAATGCAAAAGAGCAAATCCTGAATGATCAGAAGTTTGTAGAGGGACCATAAGAAAACGCCAACAGCGGACGAAGCGAAATAAACGCTTTCGTCTAACATTTCAAAAATATATATTTACAGTTGACTATATGAATTAGAGGTGTTTCTCACTCGAGCTATGACTGAATGTAATATAAAACATGCCTTCGCTTAAACAATAAAAAGATGATCATTGTTGGAAGTTTAAATTTTATCTGTTACATAATTGTCTATTTGATATTTAAACATTATTTCCAGGTAATTAACAACCTACAACCAAACTAATAAACAATATAGTATTTTTTATTAAACTCTAATACAAAGTTTAATTTGAAATTTTATCCATAAATCTCTATTGAAAAAAAAGTAGCTACAATATACATGATTGCAACAATATAGTTTTGTCTTTCAACCATTTATTAAACAAGATTAAAAAGTGAAATTCAATTTCGTGGTGAAAAATAGCAGAGGGTGAATCCCCTTGCTAAATTAGAAACTAAAAAGGGAAAAAAAAAGAATATAATCTTTTCTTTTAAATAGGAAAACCAAGTGTAAAAAAAAAGAACTAAAACATAAAAAATAATTTTTTAAGAGATTTAAATATTTAAAATAATTTTACTTATTAAATTGATATAAACAAATTTCAACGTGTTCATAAAATTAAAAGAAAAAATGCTTAAATACTTTTTTGAACCTTTTTCTTAAAATTAGTTTTCCTTTTTTTAAAAAGTTTCTAGTTGGTCGGTTGATTAAAAGTTGCAGTGCAATTGTTGCTTGTATGCCGGCCAACTAAGATATATTTATTTTGAACGAGATATAATTTTATCTTTCTCGTAACACCATTGCCAGTTTAATGATATGTCTCATAGATTAAAAATATGTGTTTTCAAAAAGAAAATTTTAAAATATTTATTTGTATTTTTGAAAACATGTTACTCTCATACCCTCCCTCTAAGTTTTTCTTTTTAAAATATAATGCTTGCCTTTAATATAAATATCGAATATCGATTGATTATAATATATTTAATATTATTATAATATATAATTGTTAAAAAATCAGGTTGTTTTTGATGATTAGCGTTATGGTTGCTGACTTTCATACTAAATTCATAACCAGATAAATCCACATTTTTCGTAATTTTTTTTTCTTCTAAAAATGCATTTTAAGTCATGGGTTTAAATCCGAAATTATCTGCCGTCACTCGTTTCTGGCGTCTCCTGTAAAATTTATGAAAATGGGTTTATATGGTTTTTGATACTAGTCATTAGTAACATTGGTCAATAGTAAATTTTCTATGGAAATGGGAAGTTGTCAATTTTTTGAAAAGTAAAAAAAAAGTTAACTACTGTAAATTTTGCTCTTTTTAGAATCGGCTCTGAATATGACTATGGTTTAAAGCTACGAGGCAGTGTTACTGGGTCTTTCTTTTGGGACATGGGTGCGTGTTGTACAGCGGTAAACTGTCTAGCTCATAATCGGATGATTGTGAGTTCGAATATCTACGTGCACTTGACGAAAATAGCGAGCTCGTGATCGGAGGGTTGCTAGATTGGCTCCTCGTCTGAAAATTTCCTCAATTTCACCCTCCGTGTAAATGGACTGGTGCAGATTAAATTTGATTGTAGTGCAATGTTGTGACGCCTACTGAAGTTGCCTCTTGTTTCAGGTCAAATACCAGCGGAACTCCTGGATTTTTCTTGCGAGATAGATCCGGAACCGTCGACAATAATCCCCTGCGCAATAGCCCAAGTTGTCGGTAGCCCATTGTGTTACTCTAGTGCGACGACGTAATCAAACTAACCAACCAGTCTTTCTTAGCAAAAAACGTATTCACAAAATTCTTTTCGATTGGATACTTGGAAAATGATCCCTGGAATTCAAAATAGGCACTTGTGATTTACGCGCCAAACTCGGAAGTTTCTTGGCGCGCGTCCAGAGGAATTCCCAAATAATAAGAGGCCCCGGAACACATTCTTTTAAATCCTTCCTCATTCTTCGGAAGGTAGAGATCCTGTTGAATAAAAGATGAGATACAAAATGTGCGAGGTGTCGGAGTAATATTAAAATAGTACGGGAGGTTTTTTTCCGAACAAGACATTGTTTTCGAAGTTTTTGCAGCAGACGAGGAAGAGTTAAGCCTTTAATGACAGAACGTGTATGATTTCCTTGCGGAAGGTCGCAGCGAACTGGCCGTAGGACTTCCCTTCACAATCGTATACAGGTCTGTCCTGTCTTCTGGCAGGACTGCCGGTACTACCACCAGAAAATTCTGAGTTGGCGCCAAAAATAAACAGTTCGAAAATTCCGACAATAAAATTTTGTACGAGAATTTGAAAATTCGGAAGTTTGGCACCTACCTAACAAAAGTATTCTGAACTTAGAATTAAAACCCACTTTGCGTACTTATAGCACTGGTATTTTCCACAACTTCCGTTTTTTAATTCACGAATCATTCAGAATGAACACAAGATGAACGTCCTGCCGGCAGGACGGAGTGATTGTAGGGAGGCCACACAGCAAAAAAAGTCAGCATAAAACCTTCATCAAAATTTTGAAATTGAAGGTTTAATGCAGGAAAACTGCAGGTTTTTTGAAGATCTATAGAATTAAAGGTTTTTGTTTCAATGTCCTTCATAAAAACTGTAAAAAAATCCTTCATAAAAACCTGCAAAAAACCTTCAATTTTTAATCATGAAGGGAAAATGCAGATACTTTAAAGGTTTTATGCAGGAAAATAAAAAACTGCAAAAAAACTGCAGTTTTTTGTTTAAATATCCTTTATAAAACCTTCAAAAAATCTTGAATTTGGCAATTTTGATGAAGGTTTCATGCTGACTTTTTTTGCTGGGCATTGACAAAAGTGTTTCCGGAAGGTCCTTCTAGAATAACTTCTATTAATTATTGTGTTTTTTTACTTGAAACATTTTTAAAATCAAGTACCTGTGGTATCAGAATAGAAAAACAAGTTGTGCCTTAGGGTGATCCTTTCGGTGTGCGAGGCAATATTCACGACGCTATTCTTCCAGAAAATAGAACATAAATACTTCTTATTGATGCATAAAACATATTAATTAATTACTAGTTTTAAAATATTGTTAAAAAAATGTGGGTATGCCTAGCGTTGAAGCGTCAAAATGCGATTTAGTTAAACTTCATACACCAGAAGATTATAGGAATAGTGATTGGCCTACAAGAACACATTGACAAAGTACGGAAGTTAAACATGTTTTATCTCATTCTACGAGCTACCATCCACGCTTATAAGTACATTGCTTTAATTCAAGAAGCTACACGCATTGAGACGTAATTTCCTATCTAATCACTGTTAAAAATAGGTACTCAAAAATAAGTCAAATGTACTCCTTTTTCAGTACATTTGAAGTTTATTATGGCTCCGAATACATAAATTTCAATTTTGAAAAAATGAGTACTATGAATAAAAAGAGCAGATGCTAGCCTACATGGGCTGCCCTCATACATCCATTTCAATAAATATCCACAATTACAACCAAGACTTACAGGGAATCGTACCCATATAACCAGGCACTTATCCGTTGTACTACCAGGGCGACGTTTATAAGTTATAAACAGAAGAAATGTTAAAAAGGTGTACCAAAAGAATGAGAATTAAGATAATTGAGTTGCAATAACTCAGTTTCCATTTAGACATTCCGACATCAAATAATGTGGAAAACCATCTTCTGGACCACTTTTTTAAGTTGTCAAATCGCTTTGTTAAGATGGCTTGAACAGAAGCTGAGATTAGCAATATTAAATCCTACTTCTCATTTTTGAGAAAGTTCGGTTACTTAAATTTGAGTGCGTTCATATACTCATTTTTAAGTACCTTTTCTTTTGATAGTAATGAGGCTAAATAAAAGATAAGCTATTTACCACGGAGTTATAGTGTCGGAACGGATCAACCAAAAAGTGGTAAAGACATTTTAAGTCAAAAATTTAAACTGGGGCCCACGTTTCCCATCGGGCCCCTTTGACGCGTCTCTTCTCCCCCAAATCTGTTCCGTTCGTAATCAAGCGGGGCGAGCAGTCGCATTGTTTACGAGGATAATTAATTGCGCAGTCTGCGATGATATTCACTCGTTCCCCTTAATGATGATTAAACGAAAGTAGCTTGTTCGCACATTATTCCAGTCTGAGAATGCAATCGATAAGGTTTGCGTGGGAGTGAGCACAGGATAATGGGTTAGGGCTGTTGCAAAGCTTGTGGTACACAACAGCTTAATATGAGTATTTTAATAGTTAGAATGTATGCATCTGAAGCTAGTTAAGCTAATGACAAGGTTTCTAGAGACTTTTATGCAAATGTGGAATGGTGAGGTTTTACTTAGGGGTAGAGGTTATATACCCTATATTTGTGACTGACATAACTAGTACAAATAAAAAAAAACAATTAAGAAAAAAAAATCTTTATTTTAAAATATTGTTTATAGTATGTATATTTATATTTCCGTCGACTTTTTATTACAATATTATAAATATCAAGTACTATAATATAATAGAAGACTAAGATAAAACTATATGTTTTGTTATTGCGACTTATAATTGGTGTTTGGAAAGTTTAAAGCAGCTTGGGTCCGTTAAAAATATTTATGTGTTTAGATGGTTAAAATAATTATTTTAACTTACATTCGCCAAAAGAGCGATAACATGTCAAACTTTATTATATAATATGATTTATTGGAATATTATTATATTATAAAATTGGGTTTGAAAAGTACAAACTTTACTTTGTTAATAAATTAATTTGTAGATTTTGCTTACATATTTTTGAAAAAATTAAAAATGTACAACTTGCAGTCCAATATTATATATATATATATATATATATATATATATATATATATATATATATATATATATCAATTACTTTGATGTCGAATTACCAAGACAACCAAATCACTAGGAGTAACATAGTGTCTCAAAACTAGATAAAAACACAAAATTATGACATACATCTTTCTAATATGTTTGATTCCTTTATCTTGTGTTTATAGTTTATTAAACAAATTAAAGTATTTATTCCAAGTTCCAATTAAAAATAATAAGATTTTTAAAAATGTAGCTCTGTTTTAAATGTAGACAAATTCTTACCATACGTTCCAAAAATTTACAATTTTCAATAATCGAATAGATCTTAGCTTAGATTTGAAGATAAATGTTCTTGAGTTGTACCGATTTCCTTTACTTTTTCCTTTACCATTGACAGAAACTTGCGCGACACACATATAAAGTTTTGATAATTTAAATATCCGTATATCCAGGGAGAATTAGCTAACGAGGACAATGTGTAGAAAGAAAACCAGGTCGGCCATTAATCTCCTTCCACTTCTAACCACTGTATTGCGTGAGGAAGGCGAGATGTATCATATTTGGGAATGGACTGGCCTGTTTAACCCCTACAACTACAGTTAAAATGAACGGTTTGTGGTGAGCGTGTGCTTAATTAGAGAATAACAAGGTATACCATTCCATTTGAGTATTTGACAGTTTAAATAATCTATGTGAAAAATGTATGGAACAGAAAAAGACGACTTGACGAACATTTCTCTATGGAACCAAAGCATTGAACTAAAGTTCAATTGTTGCATAGTAAATTTTAACAGTTTGAAAAAAGGAGTTCAAGATGAACAAAATAATACCAAGAAGTTTAAGCCTATGACAAGTGATAGGGATCTTTACAATCATATAAGATGTAGCAGGTCGAGCAGGCGCGCTTACAAAGGATTCACGAGCCAAAAATCCTGGTACAAGTGGGGACTCTACCTACCTGATACTTTAAGGAATTCAAATTAATATGGAATTTAAGCAACAATTGAACAGGAGTTTACATGATTCGTATAATATGTCCTTTGATACGAATACAATAATTCAGTTTTACCAAAAAAAAAAATTCATTATTTGTGTTTATAATATTTAAATATCACCTTCAATTTGTAACTTTTATATTTGCCATCCTTTTTTGTATTTATAAAAAGAATTAACAAATGATTAATTCTCTCCCGAAGCAACCACAAGCCATGTTTCCTGTTGCCCAAACAAACTTCCCTCCAATCCACGCATTTAATATTAATCCTCATTAATTACTCCCATTCGACGACAAATAACGGGTCCCCGATTACCGGTTCCGTTTCTCATACCCCCCCCCCCCCAAGATGTAACGGGACTTCATTACAATGTCCAGTCGTCAGCTCACTACAACTCAGCACTTCTCTCTCATGACTCTCCAGAGATTGAGAACCTTAAAATTGAATTAATAACAGCCTTTGTTCCAGTGCAATCGAGATTTCAGCTGTTACTCGGAACCGTAACGAACAGCGACGCTTGACCAATCAAATGAAGGAACCGGTCCCTCAATGAGATTATTTCTCTTTCTCTGTCTGTTCTATATGTGACTGTTAAACTACGTGTTTGTTAAGATTGGCAATGAGTAGTATAATATTAGTTGGCAGGAAAATCAGTCTAGCATCTCACTGGAATTCCGTTAAAACATTATTACATTATTCTAGGGACTGAATATGTGAATCTTATTTTAAGGGTTTTACATTGCATTTGTACTCTCTCCTGGATAACTAAACATAGCTGCATTGATGTACTCGGAGTTCCTAGTTAATTAAAATGCTTTTATTATTTTTTAAATACAGTATATTTATTACAGTGCATTTATTAAAATGGTATGTAGATAGTTCTGTATACACGTTAATTAGATTTGAATGATAAGCTAAATTGTTTATGCGGAGTTCATAAGGTGTTGTGTTTATTCCATTAAAAAAATTCAAACGTTCCTACGCTATTATCAAGTGTATGGAGAGCCAGCTGATGCAGCATCCGAATCGTCGCAAAGGCTTATAGATCTATTGCGATGTTAATAAAAACAACAAATTCACCAACTAGACCTGTTATGATGTTATGGCATTAGCCAAACGGTAAAGATCCGATCAACCATCCCAAAAACTGATATTTGATCCCTTGTACCTCCAATGTTAGATATATAAGTTTCAAAAAAACTAATGAAAAGTCTATTTTTATATTCAATGGCCAAAATGTAGAAGTAATTATAATAATAATTAGAGATGGCTGAAATTAACAATTATATTATGGAATTAGCCTGTTTCATGAGTCTGTTTCAGATCAGAAAGTAATTTTTTATGTTTAAATAAAAACAAAAAGTTACTTTTGAAACGTCATAAAAAAAATTAAACGTTTCGCTTTATAAAATATCTTCATTTGATTGATATTGCATATCTATTGCTTATTTGTATCTATTGTCAAAACAGTGAAAGTTTTAACCGATTTAAGTTCATATATATATATATATATATTATATATATATATATATATATATATATATATATATATATATATATATATATATATATATATATATATATATATATATATATATACAACTTTTATTTTAACGTTAAGAGTTTTTTATGTACGGTTATGTGCGGTTAATAAAAATACAAAGCTCTATTTCATTGACCAAGCTTTTCACAGCTAATGTCACTTTAAAATGCACAGCTGTTACTTTGCATATCGTTACCAATATCGACTTAAAAATACACTTAAAAATAGATATCAACTGACTAAAAAAAATTATGCAGCTTGATGTATTTTCCTTTTAAAATAGAAAACGACTTTTTTATGTCTTCAAAGATTTATCTTAAAGCAGAATCTTCTCTTTTGTTTCCATCAAACTGCTTCAATCTAAGAGAAAGCACTGTTGATATTTTCGTGTTATTTTTTCTAATTCTTATATTGTTTGTCGAAGATTACGAATCTAAGATGGGATGAAATGTCGATTGAAACGGAATTGGAAATGTTCTCAAATTGATAAGTAATTTCTTTCTGTAGAGCAAACTCATCATATAGGGCGGATGAAAAAATATTTTTTATACTGTAATAAGAATGGTACATTTTTATTTTACTTGTTCGATTAATGTTGAAAAGAGTTCTACAAATCCAGATATTAAATATTTAATTTCACAACATACGATGGAATCTTAGATTTCGAAACTTTTATTAGTAAACACATATGAAATTTGTTTTCATTCAATTCAGAGCCGAATTTAGGATTAGTGGCCCCGAGGTGGAATATGTGCTGCTGCCTTCCCAAATGCTGGGTGGTATGAAATATTCTTCCAGTAAAACAAGGGGGGGGGGGGGAAGGATTGGAATGCACTATTTTTTATATAAATTTTCACTACTATGTTACACAATTCACCTGTTTCAAGGAATTTCATTGTGCAATGGAATTTTGATGAAAATGATAACAAAATATTGCATTCGTCTCTGTAACTACTCACAAATGGCCCTGACCCCTGAAGAGAATAACAACAATATAGGTAAAATTAAAAAACTGACTTACAAAAAAAGTAACACAATGCCGTTGTAATTACTACAAATTAGACTTATTTTTTAAAATAAAATAAAGGCATTTAGTTATATTTACATAGCTTAAATTTATTTAAGGAAATATAATTTTTCTGCATCATGATAATAATGTAGAATACTATTTTCACTAGGACTTCGTTTGATTTTGTAGGTGTTTTAGCAAAGAAATGAACACACGAGGGTAGACAGGACATTATTGAAATATATTTAAACTTTAGGTTCAAGCTAAGATAATATTTAAAACGGAAAATTTAAGTGGGTGCCTACGATATTGACCCACCGATCACATGAAGATTGTAAACACGAATGAAAAGCGGTGTTGCCACCACTAAGTTACAAGTTTATATGCATGGGTTGTTCTATTACAAACAAGCAGGGGTGATGGGAAAATGGGCATTGATATCCTTCAATAGATTTATTAATACTTTTTTACTAAAAAAATTGTTTGAGGCCTTATAAAATGTTTCTCATCTTGTTTGAGTGATTTATTTTGTCAAAAAAGTATTTGTTACAATTTTGAAGTGTTCAGCTCCCATTTGTTTAGTAATCTAGATTATGTTTGGTATATAGTTCGAGCCCCTTGGCCTATGTTGCCTATGCCTAAATTTGACCCTTATTGAATTCGCTAAAAGACAGCGCTATTTTGGAAAAGTTCCGTGCTTGGAGATTTATATATGTATATGTTACTATACGATAAAATATGACTTTTCTTACGGCAAAAGTATGTTCCGTCTGTAACTTTATTATATTTGATATTACCCTAAATACAAGTATATTAATTGTTGATAAACTGCCTTAGATTAATATTCTCAATAGAGAATCGTTCTAGAAGAAATAAACTGACTTGTCTATTTTTTCATTATGGTAAGAAAGATGGCGCTTTTACGTGAGCAACTCGGTCGATGAGCAATGACCAAGACTTTCCACATCGTTGATTCTTCATCTGTATGATAACTTTCAGAAGCGTATGAACTCCATTTATTCGTAGAGCCAACTATAGTGGGATAAATAGTTACCTTTACTACAGTGGAGGATTATCCTTTGTATTTTACATGAAATCAATAAATTTAAATCAGATAATTTTCTCTGTGTATTGTTCATGTATAAATTCACATTAGAAGCATTATTTTATGCAGACAACATAAAACGAAGAACGTAAAACAGATTTCCTTTAACAGGCTATTTTACAGATATTTTAATATAACTTACGATTAATTCACTGTGGTTTACAAAATGCAGTAGTGGTTGAATCAATTAATAAAAATACTGAGCTTCCAACAAAAGTATAAAATGGACTGCATGAAAATATTCCGCTCATGACAGTTACAAATTCTTGGGCAATGCTCATTGTTTGGCTGTTTAAATACACATAATAAACATTTTTTGCTAAACTTTTAATTACTTTGTTTCTACTAAAACTAAGTGACTTGTTTAAAATATAAGCGAAGTAGTTGGGCAAAAATAATGCTTTATTATGGCAATATAGCTAAATGTGATACAGACAAATAATAATCATTTATGAGCACCCTGTAGTTTATAATTAATCCGCTATGGTTAATGAACAGTTTTCAAATATTTAATCGCAATTGAGTCTGCATTTCATAAGGATTGAATACAAGTGTCTATCAAAAATAAATTGGTTAATGCTGAAACGAATTTAGTCCAAAAAAGTAATGGAATTTGAATTAACATTGGGTTTGGTTCCCTGGAGGTCTGTTTCACAAATTTAGGCTCAAACGGGATCATTCAAATGCGTGGTTGATATAGAAACAGACAACATTATTCAATGTTATTTTCAAAAGGAGCTTAGTCTGAGCGTTTTCTAGCATCTATACCCCGTTTCGCCTTTAAGTTGGCAGCATTATAAAAAGCAGAAGATAATGCAAAAGAAGATAATAAAGAAGAAAAATGCAAAAAGACGATAATCCAAGAGTCAATTCAAAGACTTTTAAATATAATGAGATGGTGAATTATGGAGTAAAGATACTCCAAAAGAGAGTAAGGTTTTTTTGTATCTATATAATGATGCATTCTTATTACAACTCTGAATTCCCAAGAACTATAATAGCACGGCAACTCATCGATTCCATCATCATAACGCATGCATTCAAGTTTCCAATTATGGGTACACCAACAATATAACAGTATAATAGTAGGGCCATAGAGTCACCTCTCTGTCGCAAAAGGTTAAAAAAGAAAAAGTCTTACTTAAAACTAAATACAAGATATCAGAATATCTATATTTCACTTGACTGTGTTTGACTAACTTCATTTTGTTCTGAAAACGAACGTCAGGCGTAAATTAATATACACTTTTTATAATTATAACTTAATATTCGCTGATTGAGTGACAAATCCAATCAAAAGGATGTCATAATCTTACAAAAACACTGATTTTGCTTTAGCTAATAAATCGAACTTTTAAACAATTTTTTTACATACCTATATTCCGATGACTTTTGGGAATTACAAATCTTATCTACTTCTCTATCTTATCTACTGACTGTAAGACCCCTTTTAATCTGAAATAGGGTTCTCTCGCAACTCCCTTAGATAAGGTGTAATGAGGATAGGTACGAAATCTTAACGTACTAAGTCTGTGACTACGTTTGCGTAACGCTCTATTCCAATTAAGACATTTGCATATGGATTTGCCGTCTGAAGTTGAGAGATTTCATTCTTTCTAATTACTGAATTCGGGAGATCTGTTGGAAGATTGAAATGGCTTCCATTACTCTAATTGGAGAGACGCAATGAAGATTTTTAGAGTTTACTTGCTGACGTATATAAAATAATAGTTGGATAAAATTAATAAGATATTTCATAGTAGAAAAGAAAATGTTTAATTCATTAATGCGATTGTCTTAATTTATTTGTATTATTTGACCTTATTCTCTAAAAACTAAAATTGCGTTCGTTGCTCTTTAAAGAAATTCCAATACTTCATTAGCTGAGTTTAAAGGAAGACAGGATATAAAATCTTTTAAAATATCCCTCCCCCCCCCCAAAAAAAAAAAAAAAAATTGCTTCAAAAATAGATCATTTTATTTTGAATCTAACGACACCAAATTTATATTTCATCGTTAAGGACGACGAATTAGTTTTCGAGAATCAATATTAAGCTTTGGTACAAGCTTTCCTGAATTTATAACTTTTAACTCATTTTTATCAGTAGAGATTTTTATCAAGTTTCAATTGATATAAATTCAAATCTATTTTAAAGAAACTGCTTCAAATTTGCCACAGTGTGTTTTTAAACAAATTACTTTAATTTGCTTTTAGAAATAATTAATATATATATATTTTTTTAAATGTTTAGACAAGTAAAATGAGTAATTTATTTCAATTATTGATTTAAAATTTATTGTGCAAATATCTAAATTCGGAACAAAAAAATTGTTAAAAACACATTTCATTTGTTTATAAAAATGTAAAATTATAGTTTTTAAAAAGTTTTTTCGGAAAAAATTTACACTTTTTTGAAACTTTTTTGACTGTCTGATTATGTTATGAGAATTTGACTGTCTGATTATGTTAATATGCTTTGCACACATATGTGAAAAAAATCTTTATATAATAATAAATGATAAAAACAACTGTTAATTAGCCATAGAAATTAGAGTGTATGCTATTTTCATATAAATTTCTTAAAATGTATTGGAAAATTATTCTCGTATATAATATTTCTACAGCTCATATCATGAATATTAAAATTTTGTTTGTGTTTAAAAAAATTATTGCATAAAAACATCTTTAGAAAATACTAAAATTCTACATAGAACGTGCTTTTGTATCGTGTTTGGTAGCGCGCTGAGCTTCAGAGCAATAGGTCGGGAGTTCCACTCAATTTTTGTAATGTATATTACCTTGACAGGGTTTATACCTTAACGAGGAACCAAACATCTTTTAAATTTTTATTTTCCCACAATACAGTCTTGACTAACAACTTCACCAAAAAATTATTTTACGCTCTTCCTTTCTCATTCTAAATTGTCAGGAAATACCATAACGTATCTGTAAATGTTATACATTTTCAAATTCAACAATCGGCATTTCACATTCTCATATCGATTGTACGACTCATAAATATCGATTGACGAATTATACACTGCGATATCCGAGGCTACCGATACTAAATTCAAAATTACTACCCTTCATCGTCCATCATTCGCGCTTCACCGTACTCCCGAGCGCCTTCGCCCTGTGTGCGACGGCGATAACGCCCCCTTTTGAACGAAGAAGCGCAAGAGTCGCAGAAGCAGATACACCGGACACTCCGTTCGGTAATCGTGATAGATGCTTCAGTATTTAAGAATAAATGCACGGAAAGGATTTTGTTAACGACCCTTTCCTGAGACACATGGCGAGGGTCAGAGATAAAGGGAGGTTGCATGTGTTACGTTGAGAGGGGGCGTTAAATGTCTAATGCTAAAGAGAAGTTATCTTTCAGTAAAAAATATTATGAAATCGGATAAATTTTTTAAAAAAACTCCGGTTAATCGACATTTCTAGATATATAACAGACGGATAACCGATATTTCTTTGCAGATTTTGCCTAAGTGGATTTTTCTCTATCCAACAATAAAACAATTTTCGAAATCGGACAATATTTTTTTTTCAAACGGTCCGGTTAATTGAGAATTCCGGATAGTTAAATACCGGATAACCGAATTTTTTTTTCAATTTGCTCCTAAGTGAAACATACCCTATCCAACAAAAAAAAGTTGCGCAAATATCTGAAGTAGAACCGAAATTCTGTGCGTACATACATAACAATATATATATATATATATATATATATATATATATATATATATATATATATATATATATATATATATATATATATATATATATATATATATATATATATATATATATATATATATATATATATATATATATATATATATATATATATATATATATATATATATATATATATAACGGTCGAACCTCTCGAATTGGCGCGCATTGGCGGTTTTAATTTAAAGTTTCTGGGGCGGTTTTATTTTGGAGTTTTGATTGACGCGCTGTTCAGTCGGTTAAAAATAGCAAATGCCCTTACTTCAGTATAGAAGTTAAATATTATCTTAAAATACAAATACAACATTAAAAACTATGCAATAAAAATACATAAAATCTTGGCATGTTTGGGAGATACATCTCCCTTCATCAGCAGAAATGAAAAGCCGGTGTGCATTGCTGCTAATGAAGGGAAATGTATCTCTCGAAACATGTCTAGTCTTTATGTATTTTTATTGCGTAGTTTTTAACGTTATATTTGTATTTTAATATTCTTAACACAATGTTCTATAAGACGAATTTTTATCTTAAATGTTATCTGCTTTCCATTGGTTCCCACAAAAATATGATGTTTAGGAAAGCTTGCATGTACATAACTTACAATCAGAATCTAGAACCAGGATTGAGATTGTAGTCTGCCTTAGACTGAGTCACGATATAACCTTTAAAAAGGTGCACGGCAAATCGGTTTCTTCACCCTTGTCTTTCAGTAGATGTGCAGATTTTGTTTTTCAGAAGTATGGTACCATCTTAGGATTTCTTGGATGTCATCTTTTTGGTGCCATCTCTAGATATTCCGGCTTTGGCTAAATAGCTACTGTGACGTCACTTTGTTTCCATAGATTAAATAAGCCGATTGGTCAACTCGCTGAAACTCGTTTATTGATTCCCTAAAACCAATATTATAAAAGCAACCAACCTGGTATGTGGAAGCAGAAGTTTTGTAAAGATAGACTTTTTTCTACCTTGTAAATAAGTTTAGTAGAATTTTTATCGACTTCAACAAGTCAACCATTTTTTTTACCGACTTCAACACGGCAACCAATACCGCCAAAAGTGCCAAGGAGTTCGTCTATTCAACTTCTCTGTTTTTTATGAATGTCCGAGCATGATATCAACTTTATTTAAGATATTTGAATAATTTTTTGTAAGACAAGGGATGGCTCACTTGGGAACCTTTTGTAACAAATATTCGGTTATCAGGCATTTAACAATACGGAATTATCAATGGACCAGACCGTTTGAAAAAAAAATATTGTCATATTTCGAAAATTCTTTTTTTGTTAGATAAAAAACTCACTTTTATCAAAAAATGTGAAAAGTTGGTTATCAATCATTTATTTATCCATAAATATCGATAAACCGCACTCTTACAACGTTTACTCCGATCTCAAAATATTTTCATTGTGGGTTACGGATTGTCTAACTACAATACAATTTCGTTTAAGCGACAATTACTAAACCGTATATACTTAAAATATATTATCCGGGTCGTAAATAAAATATTTAACAAACTTCTAACCTTGCAATTTCTAAATTTGGCATACGTTTGGTATTTGGATTTTCAAATTTGTTTATTTGAGAAGGAAAGAAAAAATAATTGCTCCATGCGATGTGAGTTTGCAGTCAGATTATTTAAAAAAAACAATTCTTATTTATTTTAAATCAAAATATTTAAAATAAATATTTCACATCCAAATAAGTTCATGATTGTTAAGTCAAGTTTATTCGTATTGAAGATTTACTGTAAATATCTTTCTTATACAACACTTTTTTTTATTGTGTACAAATACAGTATACTAGAAAATAAAAGTTCTTCTTTTAACTTATCAAAAGAAAGTTATTAACCGAGAATTACAAGTATAAAAATGTCCTTTTAGATAACCTCTCTTTGGACATGATAATTACTTTTGCTAAAAAAAAATTCCACCTGATTTTGCGACGAAAAGTTAATAAGCTTCTGCATCTAACTTCTCAGTTTTCTGAAAATTACTTTTTCCGCGTTTTCCCATCTTTTATGAAACTAAATTACTGTGATTTTCTTTTTCGTTACTTTGAATCGAATACCTCATTTATTATTTTTTTTTTGCTTTTATAATAAATAGGAATAAATTTCTTTGCATATGTTCTCAACAATGCATTAAAATCTGACATTTTATAAAATGCATACGAAATATATAGGATTCCTGGCGTTTTTGGACAGAGTGTGAAATTTCTGAAATATTTTAATATTATATATACTTATTCTAAGCTGTATGTAATATCTGGGTTTTATAAAGAATGACAAATGCTATTTAATGCAGTATTAAAAGAAAATCACGAAAATGCTTTGATGAAAAGAGTGGACAAAGTGGCCACAATAACAATTTTCTCTCAATAAGTGAATTTTTTTTTAAAAAATGGTATAAGCCCGTTTCATTATTTAGGTTTATCCCAAAAAAATTATTGTGTGTCTTTATTTTGATCATTAAAGACAAACTAATATGAATTAAGTTAATTATATGAATTCAAGAATATGAATGAATATTTTTTAATATGAAAATAATATTATCATTCAATGCAAAGGTTGTGAAACATTTTAGTGCATTTGAAACTTATTTTCCGAACATTATTACCGTTTAAAACAATTTTAACAAAATGTTGTTGTCTATTGTCTTTTTATCAAATTATTTACAAAAATCACAGATGAAATCATTGTCTTCTTCCTCGCATCTGACACAAACCTTGTGTCCCTAGCGTAGACAGATTTAGCACCTGAACCCCTCTTTATTTTCTATGGATTTAGTGGTCGTGACCACTTTGCCATATATGACGTCATTATATAAATGCGACTTTACAGGCTAAATAACTAACGCTAGCGCTTATTTCAAGGCATACATTTAAAGCTTAAATCAAGTTGTTTTAAGGGATTACGGCCAATCGTATGTATTAAGAATATGTACTGAGTTATAATAATTATTGCAATATGCTTACCTTACATTAGCATGTTGAAAAACACGAAAATCTTGTATAATTTCCTTACAAGTGGTCAGAACAGCTTCAAACTCCAGTATGATAGTGATAGCAAACCTAGCAGAGTAGTTGATGCGTTTTCCGCTTCGTGACAGCACCGCAAGGGGAGAAAACAGCATATGCCACATTGCCACCAGGCCTTCCAGCCAGTGCTATATGAAAATAAAAGAAATTAAAAATAACGTGTAGGATTTTCTTATTGAAGGAAGCAACACTGTAAAAAAGGGTACTTAAAAATGAGTACCTGAACATACTCATTTTCTTTGAATACAATTGCATCGTAAATGAGCGATGACGTACTCAAACTTAAGCAACCGTACTTTCTAAAAAATGAGCAGTGTGATTTAATATTTCTAACTTCAGCTTCTGTTCAAGCCATCTTAACAAAGCGACCTGACAAACTTAAAATAGTTGTTCAGAAGATGGTTTTCCACATTATTTGATGTCGATTGCTTAAATGGAAACTGAGTTATTACAACTCAATTATCTTGTCTCCCCTGTTTTGGCGTCCAATTTTCGGCATTCCATACAATGCCTGCTTTTCATCCATTACGAGTAACATATAGAAAACAAGATTTTGATCCAAATCAATCATTAAATTACTTTCTGTTTCAGTCGCACAAATTCAAAACTCGTTAAACCCAATAAATTAAAAACAAATAGGAATCCCAGATATTCGCGCTGTTTTGTTTGTTAAACCAACTTTTGTGGGGTCCGTTGCTCAATAAGTTCCAAACCACTTCTAAACCTTCGAAGAGAAGCTTTAAAAACTCGATACTGCTTCAAAACTGTGTAAAACTCATTAAGTCATTGTTTATCAATTATTTGTTGTTACTGATAATAAGCAGTTGTAAGTGATTGGCATGGTAAGTGATTTGACAGAAAAAAAATCTCCAAGTCAGTGATAAAAATCAGGACGGCCCTCAGGGGTGTGCGACGCATATCACCGCACAGGACGCCGCGCGAAACTAGTTAAAATTTAAAATTTTAGAGAACAATTATTTCCGATATTTAAAACACCAATTTCATATATTTTCATATCTAGGATATACTCATTTACCAATTATGATTCATCTGATGTCCAGATAATTAATGAATGTTTATTAAAAATAAAGATAGGAATAGACAGAATTATTACGTCTTTTTACCGCATTAGTTCAAACGGACAACGTGATAAAAAGACAGTTTTGCGAAGTTTCTTACTCTTAAAATAACTGCTAGGAAGGAATTTTTCTTTGCAGATATATTTTTTATATCAAATATTAATAATGCAATGAATAACATTAGAATGCAACGTTCCGAACGTCAACACAAAAAAAACCTATAAAGTATACAATTTTCCCCAATTGGAACAACTGGATGTTGTACAAACTGGTCCACTTGGTATAACAATATTATTTAAAAAATGTACAGGTAGAATAAATAAAACATCCAAGCAATGAAAATATTCTTATAATTGCAAAAGTCGCTTGAGCGCCATTGTCTTTGATTCCGTGTTTATGAAACTTTATATCCCAAAACAGACGATAATAGCTTAGTGAGTTTACCGTTTAATCCCATGTGTTTGATTAAAGAAGAACTTTTAATTTGATAAACAGGTAATTTAGAATTAAAAAAATCACAAAAAATTATTTTTGTTAAATAAACTAGGTTTTAACCATTTTTTAGATTTATATTGCAAGTTAATTCAAAGGTTTAGAAATCCATATATGTAAGAATTTTAAAAGGAACTATACAATTTGAATTTACATAAATGCAAATGTTCTTTACGCAGCTTAGTTTTAATTAAGTTTTACCTTAATGAATTCAAATTCTGGCCCTTCCGTGTAAGTTTTAGAATAGCTTTTAGCCACTTCTATACGATAACTGGTAAGAAAAGGATATATTGCAAGTATTGCCGGGAATTACTGTCATTACAAATATATCCTGTGTATCCAATTAACATAGTTGAAATTATCGTTCTTTTATGGAATGAGTTAAGTTGCCGTTCTTTTTAAATAACTATTCTTTAGAGTGTTCTTTTTACATTGAGGGTGCATAATTATAAAAATATGCGTGAAGCTGAATATTAACCTTTTGCACTCGTAAGGTGCCTCTCACCAACATAACGACCAGTTATTTTGTTTCCCTGTTCTTTAAAATGAACGAGAACAGCAGGATATTGTGTTTAGAACATCAATCTTTTTTGCAACTTGTTCTCTTGCAAATACAAAACAGGTTAGGATTTTTTACCCTTTATGAGTGTAAAAAAAATCTGTGAAAAAGAACGTAAAGAGGAATAACTGTTCCATAGAAAGAACACAAATCGCAAAGTGTTCGCGGAGTGCAAAGTGTTAATATCAGGATACCAAACATATATTTAGTGGTCTATAACATTTGTTAAATGTTTAAAAAAAACAGGAGTTGTGAGGGATTTTAATCTGAAGAAAGTTTTCATTCAGCAATATAATTGGCGCTTCTAGATGGCAGAAATAATTTATATGAAAGGTTTTGAGAGATTTACATTGAAACTGAAGTTTACGTTCTTCTATTTTATTTTGAAGAACAGAGACACAAATACCACGTCGTTATTTTGGTGACTTGAAGGCGACACTCGAGTGAAAAGGGTTCACAAAATATGTTGATACCCAATTGATGCCATACTTTTAAATGGAGCTAGATAAAGGACAAGTTAGCGAAAAAAAAAGCGTTTTTCATATTCAAGAACATGCAGTTCTCGTTCAGGGAAGGGAACAAAAGAACAGGTCGTTATTTTGGTGACCAAGAGTCGCTATTCGTGTCCAAAAGGTTAAATAAAAAATTATGTAGTTTTGAACATTGTATAAAAATATTATTCATTTTACATAAACTGTATAAGTTTCTTATAAATTATTACGAATGAATTAATCATAATGTTATTAAGTACATGAATTGAAATACAAAATTAATAAAAGTGACACTCAACGCAATAAAATAGAAGCACGTTGAAAGTTGAATAGGAGTGATATTAGAATAACAGTTAAAATGTATCATTATTTCAATTTACGATAATTAAAGATATTATTTTTAAAAAAACAGTTTTTTATTTCCTCCAAAAAGTAGTATTTCAAAATCGGAAATATATATATTAAATAAAATAAGTTATTCAAAACAATTCTTAAATAATAAACTTCTTAAAATAAACTTAATTTTATGTTAATAAAGGCAATGAACCCATGTTGTACTATTCTAATATTTTTAAAAAAATGAAAGTCCTTTATCGTCTTTGAATTTCAGTTATTTTAACCGTTCATTGGATAATTTTTTTAATTTAAATATTTGTAGATTATTAAATATTCTGATTCTTCCATACCTTAAAAATTTAGTATAATTATAAATTTGAACACAATTTTACCATAAAGCTGCAAAATAAAATATTAAAACGCTGCGCATTGAATATGAAATACGTTCATTTTTACGTCCACTAACAGCAACAGAATTATTTCAACAGAACCATTCTGACGTTTTTTTCTCCGATTGTGTGTTTTATGACCTCCGATAACATTTCATCGAATCCATTTCCAAATATTTACAGAAAGGTGCTTCTAGCATTTCCAGGAAACACCCTCCCCAAAGTTATTTATGCGCTCGCATAAAGCCCTTAGAAACTGGAAATAAAATCGCAATATCCATAAATAACTGGTGACATTCAACACACTTCACGAATCCTTATTGATTTATCGAAGAATCGTTTCAACAAATTGAAACATCTTTGAGAGTGAAGACAATTCCTGCGATTCCCAATCTCAAAACTATGGATGTGAGATCAGCGTTCTTCATACAAAACAAGTATTGTTTGTTTATGTTCTTCTCTAACCTGTTCTCATTGAGAATTGTTCTTTTTTTATCAGGATGGCTATGAAAAATTAGTAATTTTTAAAATTATATGCGAAACTTCAAACCAGTTGGTCTTGGGTCTCTCAGAAATGGAAATGACACAATCATTTCTGAGGCGATCGCCAATTTTGACATTAATTTCGTCATTGAATCACTTGATATTCGATAAAACAAAAAATTCACATTTATATATAGAAAGTAATTTTCTATCATTCCTTTCCGGTGGTATCAGTTCATTTGGTTCTAATTTTGGTTTTTATATGTATATTTCTACAATTCAAAACAGATTTGCTGGCTCGGCCGATAGCTCCAGTGACTTGGGAGTAAGAAATCCTAGGTTCGACTCGATCCGCCTATTTGTACTTGAAATCGTCCCAATTGTTGACGAAATTAATTTCTTTTGTTTGACGAAATATTTCATCTGTGCATTTCGCTGACAACTGTTTCGTCATAAACGGCGAAGTTTTCTTTAAAAAATTGAGCATCCATTTTTTTTCTCTAACCACCTGGTTTCAATTCTTCCCACCCCCAATTTACTGTTTTTCCCTTTTTACAAATATGATAATTATTGTATTGTTCTATTTCGAAGCCTTACTTAACAGAAACTATAAGTAAGTATTTACGAGTTATTTAAAGTCATTTAGAAGACAATTCTCGAATTCTTTAGACAACTATTTAAAAGTTCGTTGTTTTATTAGAAGTAAATAAAGCAACAATTTTCAGTGGTTTCTACAATTTAAAGTAATGTTTTCCCCTTGTCACAGAAACTACGTACAGTTAGTTTCAACAACATTCATTTTTAGCTGTTTTTAATGGTTAGGTTTGGTTAATTAACGTCGCACTAGAGCTGAACAGTGGGCTATTGGCGACGGTTCGGGGTATATCTCGAAAAGGAAAGACCCGGGAACACATACACATTCACACACACATTCATACGTGCACCTCGTTATTTTAGAACCATGGTCAGATGACGGGGAAACACCTGAACTGGCACCTAACGCCTTCAATAGACATCGGGACTTTGGACCCCAATCAGATGTATCGTGCACCAGTCCCGTATACACGCCAGTATAATTTGTTGGATATTCTGGACGACTTGCTAGTATTTTAGTAGCGAAGCTGGCAACCCTCCGATAGCAATATCACCACATTTTTTCTTTTCTTTGTCAAGTCCATCGCCCCTCGGATCGAACCAGGAATCTTCGTATTCCCAGCTGACGCCTTTAACCGCTCGGCCACGGAGGCCGATGGTCAAGAAATATGAGGCAGTATTCCCGAGTCTTTCCTTCGAGTTTGACCGCAAATAGCCCATAGTACAGCTCTAATGCGACGCAACGCAGCCAATCAACTCTAAAGACACTGGTCGGCAAAAGAACAGGGTCTTGTTCAAATTTAAAAACAGAGTGTTCCCTTCCACTTTTAGGAACAGGTGAAAAATAACAGATCGTTTTTTTCTCACATCCCTTCCGAAAACGGGCCATAACGCAAATGGGACGAAACACAAACGACACACAAACAGGACGAGGATCATATCCGGATTCGCCATCGGGATTCATTCAAAGCAGAATGGGCCATTGAATAATATTCCGTTTGCGCTTTCTCGTGTTTCCGTTTCTCAACTCGCCGAATCCCCGCCGTCCGTCATTCTGGACATTCGCCGGGAATTAAGGGGAAAACAGAACCAATCTACAAAACAGGGAATACAAAGACAGGGACTATAAATAACAATGGGAACATCGGGGGATCTTGAGGTTGAAATGGACTTTCGAGAAATGTAATGAAATGTCGGAATTTTTTTGATTTGGGGCCACTATTGTTTATTATTTTTATTGATGATATTAATAAGAATCGCACAAGTAAGGTCAGTATATGTGCGGACGATTTAAAAATTATGGGTGCAGTCAGTTGTAGGGAATAAATTCTTCTGCAGTTACAGGACAAGTTAATTAAAATTTTATACGGAGCTGTTTATTGGGGTATGTTGTTCAATACTAATAAATGTCAGATTTTGCATAATTTAAAAGCTACTTATTATCTACAATGTGTTGAAATTAATTCTAGCCATATTGTTAGGAATCAGGGTGTGTTGGTTAAGCGGCTTTGAAAATGGGATATCAAGTAAAAAGACAAATAGAGTGTTAATATTTATTAAATGGAATGTATAATCTAATTCTAAATATATAATATTGCCATTGTATAGGGGATTGGTTAGGTCTCGTCTTGAGTATACAGTACAATGTCGCCTTGTCTTAAAGAATATATTGATTTTTTAGAAATGGTTGAACATACGGCTGCGAAATTTTTTTCTCGTGGTACTTAGGGAATTAAATATAGAGCCAGGGTTAGAACTTATAACATATATACATTCGAGGAGAGGAGGATTATAAGCCTTATTATTATATACCTTATTCAACTATTTAAATTGATCAAATCGGGTGATGGTAAAGGCATACAATTTAAAACAGCCAATGGGACAAGAGGTCCTGGATACAAGTTATACAAATCATAACTAAATCCGGAAAGTAGAAATAATTTTTTTATAATAGAGAAATATGAATGGAATAGTTTGCCTGAAGTGGTGGTTAATTCATCAAGAGTAGGAAGTTAAAAAATACAACTAGATATACAGTTGAGGATTGTGAGGATGAGTTAAAAGGGGTTCAACTTTTCTGGGCAATACTGTAGTTTGGTATCAGTATTTGTATTTGCATATGTGCTGCGTGTTCAAAAGGATTGTGATAATATTCATTGCGTGTTCTTTGTTTTCTAGATTGAATATGTATTGGAAAATATAATATTGGAAAATAAAATATTGGAAAATATAATATTGGAAAATAAAATATTGGAAAATATAATATTGGAAAATATAATATTGGAAAATATAATATTGGAAAATATAATATTGGAAAATATAATATTGGAAAATATAATATTAGAAAATATAATATTGCAAAATATAATATTGGAAAATATAATATTGGAAATTATAATATTGGAAAATATAATATTGGAAAATATATTATTGGAAAATATAATATGGGAAAATATAATACTGGAAAATATAATATTGGAAATTATATTATTGGAAAATATAATATTGGAAAATATAATATTGGAAATTATAATATTGGAAAATATAATATTGGAAAATATAATATTGGAAAATATGTTATTGGAAAATATAATATTGGAAAATATAATATTGGAAAATATAATATTGGAAAATATAATATTGGAAAATATGTTATTGGAAAATATAATATTGGAAAATATAATATTGGAAAATATAATATTGGAAATTATAATATTGGAAAATATAATATTGGAAAATACAATATGTAACTAGAGTTGATTAAAAACAGGAAATAAATTTGTTGCTATGTTTGTAATTAAGCAATGATATCTTCTAACAAACTAACAAAATACCTCTGAACATTAAACTTCAGTTAACTGATTGACATTAAAATGCAACAATTTATAAAATACGTTCAAAATATTTAAATGTGTTGTCAGTAAAATTTAATGACATTAATGATGACTAGTCCAAAATTAGTGAGAAAGTTTTGTAATATATTCACATGAATGTCTACGATTTTGCTGTTTGCTTTTTATATTCTAAAATATTAAGACTTACCAAGTCACACTAAATCTCATGTAAAGTTAATTAAGTTACAATTATGCATATTTTCAATAAGGCCGAAGCCAATTGAATACTTTGAAAATATTAAGTATTAATTGGGCACAACACGAAATAATTTTGAACTCGCCCGTTTTGTTATCAAGATACATATTTGATGCCCATCCTTTTTCTTCCACATAGTTAATGACTTCCATATAAATTATTATTACTTTAGTCTAAAAATACTTCTCTATTAACGTTAACAAAATAGTTAAATAATCCTTAATTTTGAAATAGGCAATTTACGATTCCCTTCTCCTCAGTACCCAGCTCGTTACACCTCCAATGTGTCCCCCTACATTTCCGAAAAAAAGTTCTCCAAGTCACAATTCCCTGAATGATTTATGACATTCATTTCCTTCCACCTTCGTTCCTTAAGTGTGGTTCAAAGGCTTCCAAAGAGCGTTCACTGATTCCTTTCGCCAAGCAACACGGCTATTACGCAGAAGCGGTGCAATTATGGTCAAGAAACACGTTGGTATAAGCAATATATAACCAGGTGTGAAATCCGTTGCCTTTTATATATTACGCGTAGAAACAAGGACATTATCACTACTTCTGTTATTATTATTACGCACACAAATGTAACCTTAACTATTTATATTGTGTATGTTAATACGGTGATTATTACTAGGTTTTGTATTTGAGTTTAGTAGAAAATTATTTTTTCAATTAAATACGATTTTTTGTCGGTACATTTTAATAATTAAGGGTCTAATTATTAAAATGTGCCTAAGCTTAGCAAAGTAATATAATTAAAGCTAAACTTAGTAAAGTTGGTCCTGTTTAAAACAGCCTAAATGTCTTCCATTGTCAATCCAATTGTCTTTTTAAACACTTGTGATGAATTAATTACTTCTTCAGGCAAGCTATTCCATTTGGTTATTACTCTATTAGAAAATATTAATGATGGGCTTAAATTTGTTGGTGTTATTCAGCTATTCAAATTTCTCAAATAGGATGATGCTATGACTTTTTATCTTGAAGTTTTGAAAAGTAAATAATTTTTGTTTTTTTCAAAGCAAGGTGGAAATTGAAGCGAGTAAGTAATAATGCCAAAATATAGTTTTTCAAATTTTTGAATATAACTGCTTTTGCACCTGAGATAATCTTTTAATCTAAAAATAATTAGTAGAAAAAGTTACAGTTTTGCTCGTTCAAATTTTTTTTTATCTTTATTGTTTTTAATAAATGAAAAACAATAAAGATAGTCCACATATTCAAAAGTTGAAATAAACTTTATTTTATTGATATACATATAGATATACATCCATTTAAATTTACGTATTACAAAACAAAACTCACTGCTAAATTATTAAAAATTAATGCATGGTAATTTTTTTTACTTAAAAAAATATCTTTGCTACTGGTATATTAAAATAATAAAGGTTCCAATGGATTTAGAGACCAAAGTTGCTAGAAAACCACAATTTTTTTTCTGTCGTAAAATATACACTATACAATTACAGAATTAGTAAAGTTGAATTTAATGCGGTATATACTACCTCAGAAAAAAAAATGAAATAAAAATGTTTTTAGTTATAACGTAATTATTATTAAACTAAAAAAAACCAGATAAGAGTAAAAAGATTGGATAATTGTAATTTCTCAAATATATTAAATTCAGGAACTATGAAGTATACAATATATTATGATTTATTTAAGGATTTTTAGTCCCTATCAAATAAAGAATATACTTTCTAGTGGCCTTACAAATTAAATAGCAACAAATATATTAGGTTTTTTTTTACAAAAAGGAAATGTCACAAGTTTCGGAACACGACAGGCAATATTAAACTTTCCCCCCAATCCTTCCACAAATGAAACCCTTCGAACCTTTTTTCCCCATAGAAGTGCACTCTCTAATAACAAGAGATTCGAATGTTCTAGCTGACGCCCTCTTTTACCCCAAACTCAGCAGAAAAATAAATTGGAAAAACTTCCAAATAGGAATAATAAACAGAACACCGCATGCTACTTAACTCTCCAAGAAATTGCATGGCATCTCAACGCATTTTCTCCCTAGCATGGGGAATATTTCTTGCAAACTTAATATGCAGCTCGTGGGCATTCTTTCCTAAGTGTAGGTCACAAGAGTTTCTTTACTTCGTCTTATGATGCAATTTTTTTTTCAGGCAAATTAGTTTTATTCCACACAACTTTTTTATTAATTCTTGAAAATATTTTTAAAAGTATTTATTATTTATAGATCATGTATCTAGACATGTACACTTACGGAGAGGTCTGAGCTTATTTGCGTCCTACTATAAAGATGTTCGACTTTATTGAAACATAATATGAGTAGATTTAGAATATGAGTTATTGCCGTAAAAATAATTCCCTATGTTGACTTTTATTACAATTCGCGTAATTATCAAACATATTATTTCAGACTAAAAGTCCCTTTTGCGGGTCTCACATACAACGGATCTTAACATAAGAGGTATCAAAAGAAAGATAAGTTCATGGGCCACTGAGGAATCGTACTTGCATCTCATAAATTTCAATTTTTTTCTATTAAATTCGTTTAAAATAATTCATTTCAATGGTTTTTTAAACAAGACGTTGATCATGCTGCCATCTATTAGCAGATTGTTAAACTTTTTAATATTTTTGGCCATAAAAGATTCACTAATATCTGTCACTGGGTGTGTGGTATGTGTGAGTGGGGGGGGGGAGAGGTTGTTCATGCGCGGCACGTGAGTTATGTTTATTACAATTGACGTACAAGTCAAATTTCGTCCTTGTTAAACTTATCATGTGTTATACCAAATTTAATGAAACTTTATAAGTTTAAATAGTAGTTTAAACTAGTAGTTTAATGTAAACTTTAAAGAGGTTTTCTACATAATTTTATAACGATTTATTAAATAAGAAATAAGTTGTTAAAAGTTATTTCTCTTACGTTTTCACGTCTTAGAAAAAAAGTTAATTTTACAAGAAAGTATTTTTAATTTTAATAAATTCGATTTATTTCATAACTTTGTTTTAATTAAATAATTTTATTTTCTCTTTACATCGAAATTAGTAATACCAGTCATTGAAAAATGTATTCGTATAAAGTTTAAACAGTTGTTTTCCTCTATTATTGGGATCCATACAAAGAACATTTTAATAAAGTGTGTTAATACTTAATTCTGAAATCTCCATTACTATTTAACTTCAACACGTATTTTATTAAAATTTACCCTTTTAGATCGATTTATACGACTTTGATCAATTTAGTTTTCTAACATTTTTTTAAAAATTTCAATAATGACTTATCCCAAAAGAAGTATATATTCATACTTGATAGAACTCCACGTAAAGCTATGAAAGGAGGTCATGGTTATTAAATCATAAGTGATCGAAACTCTTCTTGCAGTGGGGAATTTGGGCAACGGAATGTGGAGGAGCCCGGGGCTAGTTGTCCCATTAAAAAAAAAAAATTAAGCGGCAGGGTTTACAGTTTATATTTCTATCATTAAAATATCCTTTAGTGTGTATCCCTGCAGCTCTTTGAGACCACGTAAGTGTTTTCATAATTTTAGTTTTCTAAAAAAAATTAATTTAAACTGTTTTTGCTAAATCGGGGAATTTTTTTTAAGGTAATTTTTCGCCAAATCTGTTAACCACCTAGATTAAAGAAGAAATGGCGTACGTTGTTTTTCCAGCAACGATTATATATTAAAGGAAAAGGAAGTTTTACAGGAAAGTGATCACGGCGTTTCTGATGAGGGAATTTGCATATTCATCTTAAGATTAAACTAAAATAATAAGAGAAAAGTTCCAAAAATTACATTAAAAATATTTCTAGCGTTGTATGTTAAAATGTACACGTATGTGTATGAATATTTCAGTAAGTAGTGTTCAAATTTATTCATAAATATGCCGATATTGGCAAGAAAATAATGGCTTAAATAATGAAGGGAAAGCGAATTGTTTTTATGAACTTTAAAAAGTTTTATAATGAAATCGTCGGCACAAAAGCCTCAAATCAAGCTGTATCAGCGATATAGCTTATACCAACAGAAAAAAAGCTGTAAAATCTACCGTTAATTAGATTCTTTGCTGTTATTTATCATTATTATAATGGAACATAAAAAAGGCTTTTTCCGCAACTTTACACTTTGCAAGTTTTACTTTATTACCTTATATAAAAGTGATAAAAAATTGTGGCAAGGAGTGTGTGTGAAGGGGGAGGGGGTTATAAATGAGGAGCATGCATAATTTGTTGGTTGCATCTCTATCACTAAATAACAAGGCTCAAAAACCACACGAATTATTTAAAACGTGTAAAGAAATTTAATGTTAGGTTATTTTAAGAACGCAACCAGAATAGTGAAATACACAAAAAAATATGTATTAGTATTATATATAATTAAACAAAACCAATTAAACAAAAAAAACGATGAGCGAAACTTTTTGAAATAATGTCTAATTTGCTGCTCCGCCCACATCTCACAACAAAGGTTATGGTGAGCTATATTCATTAACGTTCCAAACGATAATAGATTGAACTATATCTCTAATAAAGCATAAAATAAATAAAAATATGTATTTTTTTAGTGCCACAGAGTGTTTTTTTCTCTTTTCATTTAACCCTTTCAGCCACATTTTTTTTTGTCGTTATAAAACATTTTTTTTTTTAAATTTTGTTTTTTAAATATGACACCAAACTTTTTACAGAACTTTTGCTTCACTCATTTAGAGAATTAAAAACAACAATAACCATAATACAATTTGTTGTTATAATTAAACAGCATAAAACATTCATCTAAGATAATTAAAACATAATATATAAGTATACATAAGTACTGTTGATAATTAGACATTTGAAATTTGTTACCGATTCCCATGTTATGTAGCTTAAATCTTCCAATACATTTGAGCAAAACTGGTTTAAAACGCCGACTCTAATGCTCTCCTCTGCTGGTATTCCAAAAGAAAATAAATATTTTTAAATATAAGCGGTAATTAATATTTTGCACTCGAAGAACATCATTGGCATTTATGTTATTTTTAAAAAACAGTTATTTCCTTGTATGTTATTCCCCCAAAATATTTGGTGATCCTGACTGACAGAAACAGTAACCTGTTTTGGAGTTTGTGAAAGAACAAAATAATGAACCAAAAGTGTTTTTTAAGTTCAAGAACATGCAAATATCGTCATTGAACAAATTTTTTTTATCATTTTGGTGATAGATAGTCCATACTCAACTTCGAAAGGTTAAAACGACGAGAAAATAAATATTTGTCGACCTTAATTGCCTCCTCGACTTTTGATAAGATTCACAGGAACATAAAATGTTTACAAATTTAAAGCAACACCTAGAAACAAATATTTCTCAATAACTAAAGGAAATTCTAAAAACAACAAAATCCTTCCATTGTTTATTACACATTTTGAAAGTTTATCACCTTGCATCCGACAAGTTCTTCTTTAACAACGACAAGGCGCGGTCTTTCTCTCTTAATTCTTCAACCTTCCGACTCGTAAATGTTTGAGCAGCAAACATTTCGAATTCTCCCACTTCAGCAATAAACTTTGCAGAATTGGATATGACAAGCACGCTATCTTGGGTAGTGCAGGCGCATTAAAATTACAAGATAGCTTAACGAAAAGAAAACTGAACACCGCTTTAGAACTTTATATCTAGATTTCAACTTAATGGATCTTTAGGTGTTGTAAAGTGTTTTCTCGGAGTACGTTATGCCTGTTTTTGATGGAGAATCCAGAGAGTTGTTATATTAAATAGAGAGCGCCTTCAATGCCAGACTCTCATAAGGCCGCGGTGTCAACATTGAAAAAAAAACCAACATCACGTGGTTTTAGCACTGCCACATTTGGCGTTCAAACATCTGCAGGAGTTCCAAATTTGGTGCACTTTCTTCTTTTTGGTGATACGGCGTTCTGTCCGTATTCAACTTCTTAACATATATGTAGGTATTTACTTATTTTCAAACAATATGCGCTAAATATTTCCTCTTCATTAACGAAACGAAAATATCATTTTCTTTGTGTTCAATATTTGAAAAAACGAAACTCTTTATATTTCTCCGGTTTTATTGTTCATATTTTCTTATTGAACTATACAAAATAACAATTAAATGAACTTCGCTTATGGTAATTTTTTTACATAAAAACGTAACGCAATTATTTCAAAAGTACAAAGTAAGAAAAATATCTTTAATATATCTGTTAAACTCCCTTAAATTGTGTCACTCGTTAAAAAAACGATATTTAAATACAAAATTAAACACAAAACCATATTACAATACTTTGATCTCGCGTAGTTCTGAAAGTCGCCAAGGCCTGTCAAGTAATATTGGCGCACGAATGAATTGGCATTTCCACAAGTCACGTGGTTTCAATGATGCACACTTGGAAATCAGCATTTTTATTCCTCTATTTGTATCATTACTCTATGGGAGAATCGTGTTCAGGATTTTTACAATACAAATATAATCCATATCGTTCGGTGTAGTGGTTTCCAAAGTTATGTGGCCACGGATCACCAAACGTATGACAAAGCGCAAACCACCAGTTTCAAATAACATTTAAAAAACTTTAACCGAAAATAATTAAGATAATAAATATTATTGTGGTACTAAATAAAGTATTTTTTATTTTGTATATATATATAAATTTATTAAAAAATTTTACTGAAGTTAACTTAAATTATTTTAACTATCGAAGATAGCATTCCATATTACAGAAATTATGTTTCTGTCTACTTTCAAGTAATAAAAATAAAAGAATTGACTACAAATGGTATATTTTCTTTAACAGAACATAGAAAATTCATACGGTTCATATTTACGAATAATTGACGAAACAAACAAACACACAAAATTAAATAGGGTTCTGAAAATGACAAAAAAGTTTTGTTTCTTTATAGCTGATAAATGTTGATTTCGAATTTTTTGCATAGAAATCTAGAATACATGTAAAAAACTGTTCCCATAGAAAAATGTGTTTAAACATTTTGTATATTAGTCAATAGTTTGACTGACCACTTTGCACCCCTCACGTAGCATTAGTGGTCCTGTTGCCTTGGAATACGATATATTTATGTAATCTTAATGAAGATATAATTTTAATATTTATTAATTATAACCCATATTATTATTAATATTATTATATATTTTAAGAATTTTTACCTCTTTTAACAAGTTTTAATTAATAAATATTAACATTCCTAAGATAATATAAAAAACACTGAAAAAAATCTGTAGAACCGCTTTTGAGCAATGTCTTAAAAGTACAAATCGAACAATGGCAGACTCTTTTTGTTTGATTTAGACACATGACTTGTTGTAAAACAACTGCTCAAGGCCCAACAAGGTGGGTCCAGTCTAGTTTATTCTAATTATTCCCCAATGAATATATAACTCATTAAAATCAATTACTCCCGAAGTTTCATTTGTCTGTTACTCTATTATAAAAATTATGCTTTTTCTTCCTACAATTAAAATATGATGTTATTAGTTTAAATTAATGACCTCCGCGTTTTATCACAAATATTAAAACCCGAACCATCGACATTGCCCTGTTTTCTAAATTTGAACAGTTGAGTCAAATATCCACTAACACACTTCTCTTTCCAAAGTTTACATATTAAATTTTTTTAATCTATCTTTACAATCCTTGCCTAATATACCTAGTACCATTTTAGTATCCCAGTTTTTAACTTGCTCTAACAAATGACAGTCTTTTTTTTAAATATGGTGACTAAAACTGTACAGATGATGCCATACCAAACCTCTGTAGAATATCAATATTATATACTAAAAATTTAATGAAACACTTTTATTAATGTAACCCAACATTCTATTAGCTTTTTTGCTAGCTACTCTACATTTTTGGCCAATTTTATAATCTCCATTTACTATTACCCCCATAATCACTGACTATAAAACTATCTTGAATTTTAGTCCTAGATTAAAATAAGCAGATTTTATACTTTTGATACCCATGTGCGAAACATGACATTTACTGATATTAAAAGATATACCCCATTTAGCGGGCCATTCTGATTTTTTTTTAAATCACCTATCAATTGCTCTATTTGTCTTTTAGAATTCCCAGTCCCCATCATTTTTAAACGGTATAAATATGTTCCCCAGGTATTATATATAAATGTATACCTTATTCCAAAAAAATAAAAATCTTGATACAGTAAGAATGTTTTTTATAGTTTCCATATTGAAAATGAATACTGAAATGTCATATTTGAAATAAGTAGAATTTTAATTTTTTGTCCAATAATTGAATATTATTTTGGAAAGCAGCCAGAACATATCTTTTACGAGTATTATAAGCTCAGTTTGCAGTCAAAGAAGCATGAAAACGTTGACGTTTTTTAAAGAGGAAATCCGACTAACAGATTGAAATTAATGGTATATTCAACATAACTCATTTCTGAAACTTTCTAAAAAGAACATACATCTTTTACTGTTGAAAAAAACTGTAATAAATCAAACTTTTGTGTTAAACTATGTAACATTTTTGTTGGAGTAAAAAAAGATGCTATTGTTCGTTTTAAAAATATTCGCTAGTATAAAAATAAATTTTTCAGTAGTTCTTTCTTCAAATGAAGACTTTAGTACCAAAAGTAATAAGTATTTGCCGAACTTGTTTATACAAATCCGAGCGGTTGAGGTAAGTGAAAAAATTGCAAACTTGAATTGTATAAAGAAGTAAAGCAAATATACTTAAGTACATTTGGCACCAAAGTCTTTAACTATAATTCTATGCCGAGTACAGCGCGTGGTTTTGATTAATCGTTTCATAACAAAGCTACCGGTTTTGTATCCGAGACCATTTGAATTCTCAATGTGATTTGAAATTAACTTAAAACTTTGTATAGGTACAGGAGTTATTGGCAGAAACTTGCGCGACATAAAATGTGATGATATTTCAGAGCTAGATAACTCCAGGAAAGATCAGTCCATATGGACAAATGACCTGCTATCCTATAGATGAAGTCCGGCAGCGTGAACCATGTTGGCTATTAATCTACTCTCTGCTACCCCATTTGACTTTTATACAGCGTGGTGGCTAAATTATTCATATCAAACACTAGCCGGTTTCACTGCAATAACTTCTACTCTAATTGACGTATTGCTGCTAGTATGTGCATAAATTGAACATAACAACGAGGTCTGCGATGGAATTCACAATACAACTCTTATTGTCTAGTGGGAACTATGTCTACCCGAATTTTCTTATTGAATAAATTTGCATACACACGAAATACCTTAGAGAGACCAAGGAAATTATTTTAAATGCATTCAAAAATTAAATTGATCAATGACTCCATAGGGATGTAGTAAAATTAAGCAACTAATTAAATAACTCGTTTGAACCTTTTTCAAAAGTTTGTTTTAACGTACTATGATTTATGTATCCAAAGATTTTATTTGACAACGTCAGGATGTGGAGTCATATAACTTCAAAATGTGGAGTCACAAAACCAAATGCTATCTTTTTTTATATGTGTTCGGATTGGGAAGCTGAAAAGGTAAACTAAAGGTGATCGGAAGTTTCGAGATTCAAAAGGCAAAACTATCTTTCTTTCATTGAGTTGGACAAGGAAACGATTGGAGAATACCCATAAAGCGTATCACGTGGGTGAAGATAAGCATGTTGCTGTAAAGATTGTGGTGGTAGGCAGAGTCATTAACTGGCCCTGCGGATTTGGAAGACGCCCGGAATTGAATCTGGGGTATTACAAATGTTACGTCATACCTTTGTCATGAGCAAAAGTAATTGTTCAAGACGAATAGTAAATATCAGGTATATGAAGTGACCACTACACATCTTTTTCAATGTAAATTGGGTAAAAAAAATCTAGATGTCGATTTTTTAAAATTAACTAGAAGTTTGCGAAAAGCTTTTATTTTCTTATTTAAAATATAAGGAACCACTATGCCAAGTTTCATGTTCCTGGGTATACCTGAAATCGGGGAATGTGCGTGATATGTTTCTTTAGATTTTTTTTCCCGATATGCCAACTGTTATTGGTACGTGATTTTAAATAATTTACACATCAAAATGTATACTAAAAAATACAAAATGTAACACTATATAGTATATGTATTGTTTTTAATTTAATAAGTGATAAAAATGTTTGTCGTAGTATTAAGATTAATTTTAGGAGAACATTCTTTTAGTCAAAAGAACTTGTAACGTTTATAAATGGTATTGAAATAGCAGAGAATAAAAAATTTAACTTTTGTATTACGTGAAAAATTAAAAAATAGTTTAATGAACTCTCCATCATTTTGGAACAAGATAATTTAATTTAAATGTTTACGTCAAATGTTGTTACGTTTTACAGAAAAAAATAAACACATTAACATATAACTATAAAGCATTCTACGAGAATAGAAAATGATATTTGGAAAAAAAATATCTTTATCATAAAGTATGTTATCGGTCACACCGCATTAAATATTGGAAACTGATATTAATAACTTACGAGCTTTTAATAGCATTAAATAATAATTAAACACCTTTTTTTATAAAATATAATCTTTAAAAATTATTCCAAACTCACAACGTAAAATTATTTTCATAGAAGTAAAACACTAAACCAAAAAAATATATATAACATACACAATGCACAGCGTAAGAGTTAGCATCATCACTATTTCGTTTTTAATTGATGCCTCGAAGTAATGACAGAAATTTCCTCTAGGTGCCGCTGATACGTTGCTATGGAAACCATCACCAATGGTCTTTCAACATCCATTTAAAGGATAATTAACTGTTTGCCTGAAAAGCCAGTCCAGTTCAAAGTGTTCCGACATCACCTATTGTCATGGACCAGAACACTTGTCTTTCAAAGGAATCGACAAAAATTTATGAATGGAAATTTTCCGAACATTTTCTAATTTTAATTAACCTTTGAAACGGAAAGGAACGTAATTGAATTGTTGGAATTACAACAAACGGAAAAATTAATATGTATGTGCGTATAAAATGATAATTATTCATACTCCGGTGCTTTTATAAGTGCACATGTCCGTTTCCTAATGTCCATGGTTAAGCACTGATAATGTAGTATAGTAACTAGTAATGAAAGATAAAACTTTCACTTAAAACTGATTTGTATATTTTTAATTTTTATTCGGATTTATAGCTGTTTTAAGCTGAAAATTATATCAAACATAAAATAACTATTATGAAAGAACTCCTCGTTCTTTTTCTTTCTTTACTTACCAAAATCTACGTCTCTGTTACGTTATTATCATAACATAGAAACACCCATCAATTTCAACTATACGCTGTTTTTCTTAAGCTCCCAACTCAGTCAAACTTACTAATCAAATTAGGTAGTAAAATGTAATTTGCTCACTTAACCACTTTTTATGGTTATTCGACTAGCTTTTTATATTATATTGATTGTAAAGTATTGTTTTCTTTTTAAAAATGTGCTATTTTTACTGCCATATTAACGGTTAAAACAGCAAAACCCGTCGAAAAATGTGGCGTTTATTGTTTTAAATATTTTATGATATTTTTCTTTCTTAAAAATGCTCTTTACTCTTTTTTATCTATCTTAATGCATTGCAATTGTTTTACTTATAAAACAAGTTATGTACAATAATATTCGGAAAATAAAGGATTAAACACATAATGTTTTGTTTAAAGTTACAAAATGGTTATTTTATCTATAGCACCCATCAATCTGCAAACTTCTGAAATCTTCCAAAGAACAATTTGAAAAAAAATCGGGTTGGTACAAGCTGCACCACTGTACCACAAAGTTTTGTTCGGCAATACTTTTGGGTTCCAAGTGGTACTGCTAAACAGAAAGATAATTTATTTACAAAGGCTGATCAAAGGTCAGAGGGCAGAATGGGTTACTATTTGGAATGGTCGACGCATTTAACTTTCCTCTACACGATGGTACATAATTCATTCTTATAGGATAATTACATGTGTAGTTATTTGGGAGAAAGCGATAATGCAGCCAAGGACAACATTTCCCTCTAAATGGTATTAAGTTCAGAGAGCAGAATGCATTTATAAATAATCTTGTTGGAACGGTTCACCTTCTTCTACACGGTGATGTGTCATTTATTCCCATAGAATGATTCCACGAGTAGTTATGGAGAGGAATCATATACTGCAGTTGGTCGAAATTCCTCCCGTACGTGTAACAAATTTCAGAAGACGAAAAAGGTTAATAATCAACCTGCTCAAAATATCCCACTTTCCTTTGCACGATGATACAGTATTTATCTCCATAGGCTCATTACAAATAGACATTTTACAAATGTCTTTTTCACAATATGATTTCATGGAATTATGTCCTTACTTAAGGAAAATACGCATTCACGTCAAAAATATTTAATTTTTTTTGGCGAATTTGATTTTTGAAATGTTAGCAGCAGTTATGTGTGACTGTATATTTCACTCTGAACGTTCAATTTTAACCCGAGGAAATACTTCGATATCCTTCAATGGTTCCTTTTCACTTCGATTCTATCCCATTCCTGACGATTCGGGGGGGGGGGGGAGGGGGGAGTCCCACCGTCATTTCCTGGCAGGAGGTGTTGACAGAAATATGATGAATGACTCATTCAAAAGGTGGTCACAACTCTTCACTGAAATGGAATTTTGGATTTTCTTTTCACGTCAGGAAGAGGGGGGGAGAGGCAGCATTCGAATCTAAAATGACGTTTTGCGTCAATTCTTTCCACTTGATGTATCATCTTATTTGTTATTACACCTTTTGTTTACTTCACTGTTTCTCATATTGTTGAAGTCTCAAATTTTGCTATTCAATTTACCTCTTCCCAATATATCATATCTTCTTAGAAATTGATATAAATTTGTAATCGCATATATAATACAAAATGCATTGATAAATTTTAAATTGTTAATTCATTTTAATTAATAATGAACGTTTTTTGAAACTGAATTATTGGCACTCGAAGAGATTCCATCACACGTCACACAGTTGAATTGTTATAGAAGCTTTCGCCTTGAATTAGTAATGCTTCAACCAAATAGTTTTCTTATACATGTAGTAATTTATACTATATTAATCCGAAATAATGCTTTGTATGGTTAAATTTAATCGAATTTCGTAATATATCAATAAATATATGTATGAATGTTAAAATAGTCATATATTTTTTTACATCAATTCACACAATTTAGAAACCATAGCAACAAATGTGCAGTCAGATGGTAGATTTAAAATTTTGGCTACTGTTATACTGTTAAATAGTCGTTCATGCACATTAAATATTTGTCCGTTAGTGTATAAAGTTTCTTGTTTTCACAGAATCTACCCCGTTTTCATTGATTCCCGTTTTAAAATCAAATATATTTTCTCCTTTTAAATTTCAAACACTTCACATGGTAGCGCAGTGGGACTGTGCCCAGGACTGTGTCATAAAGTTAATTTCTATGTAACCGTTCTTCGAAAGTGACAAGCGATAAATTAAACGAGGTTCACATATGATGGGGTGATAAACCAAAGAGTACAAGTGAAAATTTCATTATTTTGTGAAAACGCAGTTTAAAGTTTAAAAATAAAAAAAACGCTGATTCTTGAAGTAGTTGATTCTTATGCCGCTAGATCTCAGTACATGAGAGACATTTACTTACATCCCTTTGCCACAAACATTTCATACGTATTAACAATCCACACGTAATTATATTTTTTTAAGTCACTTCTACCACTGGGCTTCTCACACTCTTATATTCAATGTAACGAATAATTTTTTCTTACTTCAAATAAATTGAATACCTTTCAAATTCATACAATTACAATACATTTAAAACACGTTTGAATTAAACTTTTTTAATTCAGTAATATTCGACAATTTTATTACGGCATTCCTATTTTATATCATACCATGACCATTTGGATGGTTTAAAAGACGTCGCACTAGAACTACACAATGAGCTATTGGCGACGGTTCTGGATCTATCTAGTAGGAAAATTCAGGGTACACTGCCTCGTAATTTGAAACAATAATCAGATAGCCAGAACAACATACGTGTTTAACAGTTATATAATATTTGTACGATGACTGATTTAACGTGCACATGTCCCCTATTTAAGGCGGATATTTATTCCGGACGATGAGGAACGGAACTGGCAACTCTCTGATCACGAGCTAGCTGCACTATTAAAGCAAGGTTTTGAACCAACAACCTTCTGATTCGAGTTCTTTAGCGCTGGTCTATCCACTATCATGGTCAGTAATAAATAGTATACCATGCGTGACAAAAATAGCAAAACGTATTCATATAACTTTTAAATTCCATATACTTTTGTTACAAATATGGTAATTACATTGTACATTACTTACTCTAAAACTGTGAAGACAATATAAAATTCAATTAAAACAATGTATTTTTGTACACTTGTGATATAAAAAATTAGTTTATTTAAGATAAACTCTTTTTGTAATTTGATAAATACTATTCCAAAATAATAAATACTATTTTAAGAATCCATTAAAATTTATAAACCAGATTTGTATTATTTTTTATTTCTCTTTTACAGGAGTATCCATTTCTTCATATTGTTACTCAAAAAGGCAAATGTTTGGTCCACTCACGGAATTCCACTTCAGAGTACCGTCGAAAATGACGATTGGAAAATATTATTAACCTTGTAAGTTACGGTTATTTATCTTATTAAATGTTTTTAAATTGATATGTGAAGAGTACAGTGAATAACAACAAGGTTTTAGGTCAAAGCGACGAGGGTCCACTTTCTTTGGAATCGTGACCTTAGCTCCATATGTTATCTATAGGACTGTACTTTAATTATATCAAGTTGTGAGAAAAACGATATTAGTTAATACACCACTTTAAAATGGCATAAGGCATACAACTTTAATTTTTTGCACAGTTATTCCAAATGGACCGCCATCTTTTTCCCTTCTAAACTCTTCATATACAACGCTTCAATTTCTTAAGATCACGTCTGTTGTATAAAAAAATATGTTTATGGTCAAATTCCTTTTAATTTATATGCATAAATAAAGCTATATTACTTTCATTTTTAAATTATTTAAATTTTATTTATAAATGATTTAATTGTATGTATTAAAAATTTAATCTTATTTATAAATAATTTAATTTTATGTATTAATATTTAAATTTTATTTATAAATAATTTAATTTTATTTATAAATAATTTAATTTTATTTATAAGTTATTTAATTTTATTTATAAATTATTTAATTTTATTTATAAATTATTTAATTTTATTTATAAATTATTTAATTTTATTTATAAATTATTTAATTTTATTTATAAATTATTTATTTTTATTTATAAATTATTTAATTTTATTTATAAATTATTTAATTTTATTTATAAATTATTTAATTTTATTTATAAATAATTTAATTTTATTTATAAATAATTTAATTTTATCTATAAATAATTTAATTTTATTATATACACCGTCAAACTTGATAACTTTACAAAAAGAGACAACTTTGTCGGTTTTTCGAAAAGATGATATTTGACGCCATGTCAAGTTCCCGAACTCATTCAATGTCTTATATGTGAAATGAAAACGTTAGAGCTTCTATTGGTTTGCCGATGTTTGGTCTCCAAACACAATCTTTTAAAAAATCCAAAAAATAATTTTCCTTTTGATGGATTTTTTCTCACTTTCGAAACATTATCGTTATGATAAAATACCGGTGATCCATTTACAAATATTTATTTAATCTTACCGCAAAATGGTTATAAGAAAGATTTATTTTTATTAAATACTTTTTAATTTAACGGGTTTTAAAAAGAAGTTTTCTGACCATATTTACAGTTCGCTTTCATTATAAAGCTACACATTTCAACAGTCAGTTTTTACTGGTCCCATGTGACATAGTTTTAGAGGTACTTTGTACCTCGGAAAAGGGTAGTCCCAGAAGACCATAAAATGAAAGTAAATTTTATAGCATATAAAGTTTGTTTGCGTAAGAGTTCTTTTCAACTTTTTCTCTGTTTTTGTTTGAAAAGAAATATCTTTATTTTCAACTCTTGGTCATGATTCGGAAACGACGAAACACTTCTTGAATCAGAATTCACAAGGGGCCGTGAAAGAAAACAAAAAGTCATTTGAAAATTCAACATACCAACGTTTAAAGTTTTAATTAAACATGTAAAATATAATCTAGTCCATTATGATGTTTTGTTAAGTCAATATTTGAATAAAAAATTTTACGTTTCTTAAAAAAGGTTACATAATTTTAATTATGAAAACAATTCTTTAAAATAAAAAAATACAGAAGATGCTTCGAAGATAATTTAAAACAAAAAACTTCGGTTTCTCAGAATACAAGTTGTTTTTAAAAAACCTTAAATGAACAATCGAATAACAATTTAAGATATATTTTAGATGTTATAAATTGTTCGTACAAATTGTCAAAAATTCGATATTTTTCTATTTTGCCCATTTTTACAATTGCTGCCCAAAATACTCTAGTTCTGAAGTGATAACTATAATAATAACTATTTATTAATTTAGAATAATAATTATTATAAGTATTTAAAATTTTAAATTATGAAAGAGCTCTTAATAAATAACTAATAAATTTGGAAAAAATATGTATTATTATTAGTTTACGAAGACAAATTCCAATTTTGGGGGATTTATGTGAAAGTGTTTTCATCGCATTATAGAAATAGGAAATGATTACAGAAAAAACATCGCCAACAAAAGAATATACGCCAGCTGTTACGTATGACACTTCGGTCCCCCATACACGCCGGTCCCTCCGTTTGATTTCTTTTAAGATTTTACACGCATCGGTGCCTAATTTCCTATCAACCGGCGTAAAAACCTATTTTAGACAACATAACGTTTTTTTAAATGGGTTTTAGATTGGATATTGATAAACTGTAATTAATATTTTTATTTGTTATTTTTAAAATTGTAATTAACAAAGTATGAGTATTTTCCATTTTTTTTGCAACATGACATGCATTAAGAAAAAATACTTCCTAAACAAAAATTACCTACAATATTTAAAAAAAGTCTTAATATATGACTTTATAATTTCTTTTTAATGTAATAGGACATTTTTACATTTACAAAAGTGGAACTTTGTGTTGTGAAATAGTTGTGTCTTTCGAGAATGAGTTGTCTTTTTAAAAAATTATAATTTTTGTTAGAAAAACTTATTTTTAATTTATAATTAATTTAAAATGGCAATTCTTGAAACGTATTTCTTCAAAGCTCGAAATTATGATTTGGCAAATTCAAAAATATCATATATTTATATGAAAAGTCATACATTGAGATTTTTTTTAAATCTTCTAGTGTTACTTTTAATTTGGAAGCATTTTTCTTATTATGTTTCTTGCAATAAAACATTTTGAAAATACTTATATTTTAAGTAATTCCACATTTTAAGAAGAAGAACGTAGCATCATGCAATCCACCAAATATCAGATAATAATATTTCAATAGCCAATCTTAGACATCATGTGACAAACATCCAAAAAACGTAAATAATGTTTCTTTCCTGATACCTCGTGTATCTACGGTTTATTGTAAAGCAATCATTTTATAATCTACTTACTTTATACCAATAACATACCTATAAAATTCCTAAACAATTTTAATTGATATTTATATACTTATTAATTGATATTTATATACTTATTAATTGATATTTATATACTTATTAATTGATATTTATATACTTATTAATTGATATTTATATACTTATTAATTGATATTTATATACTTATTAATTGATATTTATATACTTATTAATTGATATTTATATACTTATTAATTGATATTTATATACTTATTAATTGATATTTATATACTTATTAATTGATATTTATATACTTATTAATTGATATTTATATACTTATTAATTGATATTTATATACTTATTAATTGATATTTATATACTTATTAATTGATATTTATATACTTATTAATTGATATTTATATACTTATTAATTGATATTTATATACTTATTAATTGATATTTATATACTTATTAATTGATATTTATATACTTATTAATTGATATTTATATACTTATTAATTGATATTTATATACTTATTAATTGATATTTATATACTTATTAATTGTGACATTATTTACAACATAAAATGTATACATGTAATATGTACAAATTTACAGTAATTATTTTTTAAATGAATGTGCAGTTTCATTACAATTTCAATATTAGAATTAACGTAATTAATAATTTAATCAGGTAAATACTTCACCCCCGTATATTTGTAAGTTAGAATCGAAGGTGTGTCACTGCATTAGAAAAGGTAAACAAATAATATTTTGTTCTTTTTTTACTTCTAAAAAAACTAATTTTTTTTTTATCTTTTTTGATAATGTATGGTTCTCATGATAATAACTTATCAAGAGCCCATTGAAGTGACACTACTCTGAAAGGTTGTTTAGCAACGCAATCTGCCGCTAGCAAGCTTTTGATCGGTTTTCCCCCTATCTGCACCTGTTATCGGTGTTTCAGTTTTTGAATTGCCGACTGTCATGTCATACTCTTCAGTTGTCCATTACTGCAGATATGCATTGTTCGTTAGCTCTACCAAACTAGTACATTTGGATAGGCTTTGAATTGTAAACAGGTAAGGATCATGCATTTTAAATTTATTTTTAATATTTTGTTGATAACATTTCACAGGTATAGGTGTGTTACTATATGTGTTGCTTCCTATATAAATCATTTACCAAGGTATATATTCTAATTGATAGATTTATGCAGATTTGATTTTGTATAGATATAATTGAGTGATATGCCTGAAAAGTTGAGTAGATCTCAAAACATAGTTCTGAGATAAGAGAATTTAAAATGTTCAACTAGTTTTGGTTATAATATTATGTGGAATGACATTCAAATTGGGAAACCTATTAAAATAGGATTCACCAACGCTTGACCACTTGATAGATCTAGCTGCCTAGTAATGAACAATGATGTTATTTAATTTTCTGGTTTTTGTGAGTTATATCACTTGGCAAACACCCCACCTGGTTATTTAATTTATTCGCATTGCAAGAGCTTCTTGAAGATTATGGAATATCATATATATTTTAATTCGATAAATACACCGAAATTCAAATAAGGAAACAACCTGAAAATAATAAATGACCAAAAATGAGTGACAGAAATTACTATTTAGCTACAAATTAAATATTCTTTATCCCAAAGAAAAGGGAAATAGTTTTGTGAAACCATTAGAAGAGAACAAAAATATGCTGTCCAAAAACTAGTCAAAATAAATGTATAATTGTAGTTTAAACATATTTTCTACGAAAGTAAAATCGCATAATTTAGTTAAATAAATGGATATGTAAATCTTTAACACACTGATGATCTCGCTATTTTTGCAATTGTAAAATTGTTTTAATGGCATGGTTATATTTAAATATTTTTTCTAATGCATGCTATGTTATATTATTTAATTTTTCAATTAATTATAAAGATAAAGCTCGTAAATTGTATCTCAAACTTTCAAATTAAAAAGTATTGTAAAACTGAACATATCTGAAATATTTAAAAGTTATCTGTATTTCTACTAAAACTGGAGACCATTGAGCGTCTTATCACTTAAATAAGCGAAAGAGCATGATTGCTAGAAATCTTTATGTTTATTTCAGTTTAATTTAATATGATCTTTAAATTTACATTTTTAAAATGAAACAAAAGTATTATTAAAGTTGATGCCGACATTCTTTATTTTAGCTGTCCAAATATAATACAAAAAGCATATGACTTTTTAGAAATAAAATAAAACCCTCACCCTCTTTTGCCTAATTTTGATCGAATCTAACAAAATTAAAAACAACTATTATGACTGCTTAATATAACAAAACTAAATTAACTGCTGAATTAATTGGTGTTACATTGTTTAGCCTATAATACAATCGTTACTGTTTTCTATAGGAATTTTTATTATTTGTAGCAAACACATTTGCTGAAGTAAAATAATCTTATACTTTTTAAATCTCTTTCAACCATTTACTTTTAAAATTATACATTCAATTACAAATGTTTTGAGAATTCAAATTTTCATTTCAAAATTTCATTGAATTTCAATATTTCAAATTTAAAAACATTTCATAAATATGAAAATTTACTAAAATTATTATAACATTTCATCTAATTAATAAATACGTTTTTATTTCTTTTTTTCATGCAAAACTGAGTTTTTATTTATTTATAACATACTATCATACTTGTTTTATATACCAATCTTTAAAAAACATCCAAATCCAAAAAAAACTGTAATACATGTTTTTTTATGTATAAAATGTTCGTAGAAACTCCCACCTCATAACACTATTCCAGAATCCTTTTTGCCGGTTTTGATGTCTTCCTTCACAACTTTCAGCGTTACTTCTTGAATGGAAATAAATCTAGAAGTCGTCTCCGCGAGTAAAAAAAAATCACAAAAGAGTGTGGTACATTCAAAGTTCGGATATATCCAAAAAAAATCATCAAACCGCCTGTCAAAAATGCCAAAAACTGTCGCAGACACCTACGCATGTAAGATGCAAGGAATACATCCAAGAATTTTATCAATCTATTGTGCATTTTTTTTTGTACAAAGCATCCGTTCTATATCCCATAAATATACACTAAATATTCAGAGACATCTTGTAAACGAATTTGGTTTTGCATAAATAGTCTATAAATTTCAATATATTAATGTTAAAATATTCAAAATCGAAATAACTTAAAAGAAATGAAATACTCCCTTTGAAATTTTATTCTTTTGAACTAGGGTGTTTCGAAAGATTCAAAGACTTGTAATAGCAATATTTATAAAAATTTAATCCTTTTTTATTGAATAGTACTTTTAATGATTGTTCCGTCTATTAATGTTTAAAATATTCTAAAATAATGCGTTTTATTATGATAAAAAATAAAAATAAATTTCCATTTTAACATGGATTTTGCCTGATATTTCTTTTCTTTTGTCGTTTTAAAAGTTTTAAAGAACGTTTTATCTCTTCCAATTTATTTTGATAATTAAATGTTGAGAAAATTTGATTTTTAAAAACGCGATCTTTTAGTTAACTATGCAACTGAATGCTATCTTTTAAGCTTGTTATTCAGTGCATTTAAATGAAATTATTAAAAATAATGACAAATCTCCTCTTTTGTTTGGAAAAAAATAAACCCTCAATGCCATAAAATTTAAAATGTTAACTTAATTAAAATTTAACTTTTTAATAATTAAATGGGCGGTTTTTGTACTTATTAATACGTTTTAAACTGAACATTTTGTAAACTCTTTTTCGAATTTTAAAAGAAATATTTAGAACAAATATATCTTAAAGGAATTCATTTTATTCTAAATGTCAAACCTTCTACATTTATTGAGCGCGTATAGTGTTTTACTGTTCTAATAAATTAAAATATATTATTCACTTAGCCACGTTTTAGCACAAATAAAGTTCATCGTAAGAAAACAAAAATTTTAATATATAATTATTATTTATTCCAAAAATAAATTTACGTTAAGGTTACAAAAAATGGATAAATAAACTAGAATTTTTTCCAAAGTCCATTAGTTTTTTGGAGGAAAAAAATGTAAAATTACGATTTTTTTATAAATATGTTCATGTTCACTTTTTTATTATGAACACAAATCTTTATTTTTATTTAATTCTGAGGTTTATAAACATTTTAATAAGTATATTTCTCTCCGAATCTTTTTTTTATTCAAAGGTGTGGGAAATAGATATTTTTTGGGGGTAAGGAAAGGTGAAGGTAATGGAAAGGTGAAGTAGACCTCGAGTAAAAATCGTTCTAAGACATGAATGCGTTAAATTTAAAAGGCAAATTTCATAACTTGTATGGTTTATGTATATACAATTTGGCATTTTTGAATATTCATGCAGTTTATTTGTGAGCAAGAAAATCAAAAGTTTTGGTTGAGTGCTTTTATATGGAAGGAGATCAAGCCCGAGCACCTCCATGACTTTTGAAAGTTTTCCAATAACAATTTTGGAAATGTAGGGAATTATCATTACAACTTTGACACGTAATAAATACTGAAGGAAATAAGATAGCTAAGTTATGTTGTCTGTACATGTAACAGCAATACAAGACGTTTTATTGTATGTAGTTTTCTTTCTTTTGCAACGTCACAAGTGGACGTAGACAACATTTGAATTAATGCTCGTAGGAAAAGGCTATGAATACTGGGCAATGGTAGCACATTACAACGATAATAACGAGGTACTAGTAGGAAGGTAGTCAGTCACAGTGGATCCTCAGGAAAAAGCTCAGTGCTTTCGATTGTATATTAGAGTTATCGTTAATGGTTTTGGAATGATGCGTTAATTGTTTTGGAAAAAAAAATACAATCAAATTAAACTTTATGTGTTGTTGTTACTTGTACAAGTAACAAAATTTAGCTATCTTATTTATTTTAGGTTTTAATGTGTGTCAAAGTTTTCAAAATAATTCCCTACACCAGAAAAACTGAAGATCTTTTTATCAAAGAATTAAAGTATAAAAATCAATAAAATAAACCCTACAAACTAATCCAGTATTTTTTTTTCTAATATTTTCTTTTTATTAGCAAATATTTAACTTTAGCCGTTCTCAATGTAAATAACTTTAAACTATAAAGTTGTTCGTCCTTATAATTAGATTACTGAAACTCCAAAGTGTAATTCTGGGCTTCGTTTTTTATCTCATCATCGCTAATTAGGAGAAGTGTATTCGTGTTAATTAAATTACATTCTTTAAAATAAAAAATAACCCTTTTCCTAAAGAATTTATACTGGAAGAGATTTTTACATTTTAATTTTTGGGGGGGTTTGTTGCAAAAAATGTAGGATAAATTATTCGATATTTAAATTTTTTTATCCCCAGATTTCTAACTAAATTTTTCAAAGCAGAGAATTAAAATATGAATTATATGCAAAAAAACTTTTTTACAATCTTCATTAATATTTTATAATTTCAGTGTAGAAAGCTTTAAAATTTAGCGAGTTATTTTGGAATAGAAAATAGAATATTCGAACTTTAAAGTTGGAATAGCAAATAGAAAATTTGAACTACAAAGTTGGAATAGAAAATAGAAAATTTGAACTATGAAGTTGATATGGTATTTTTAAGAGTTATAGAAGTTTTAACGTTTGTATCGCTTTTAGAAAAATCCGTTTTATAAGAAAAAAATAAAAAATTTCGTTGACATCGGTATTTCTATTTTATTACTATAAATTCATTCAAATGTATCAACAATTTCATGTACGTCAAAGACAGAAGATGTAGGCAGACTAAACACTTCCACACTTTTAGCTTCTGATGTGTAATATAAATAAGTAAAAATGTATCTTATTATCTTGATAAAAGTTCATTTTAACTACTGGTATTTTATATCTAAATATTAATATTAAAAATGGTTTATTTTAAATTTTAAAGAGATAAAATATGGATATATCCTTTTAAATTGACATCAAAAGCTATTACCTTTAAAACAAAATTCGACTACCCAGCAAAAAAAGTCAGCAGGAAACCTTCATCAAAATTGTCAAATTGAAGGTTTTTTGAAGGTTTTATAAAGGATATTGAAACAAAAAACTGCAGTTTTTTTGAAGTTTTTAATTTTCCTGCATAAAACCTTTAAAATAGCTGCATTTTCTCTTCATGATTAAAAATTGAAGGATTTTATGAAGTTTTTTTGCAGTTTTTATGAAGGACATTGAAACAAAAACCTTAATTTTATAGATCTTCAAAAAAACTGCAGATAACCTGCATAAAACCTTCAATTTCAAAATTTTGATGAAGGTTTTATGCCGACTTTTTTTGCTGGGTAGGTAGGCTGTGTCTATCGAGGTGGCTTCAGGGTGTCAACGTCAAGCTGAAGTGAAAACTTTTTGGACTCCGAATACGATTTTAACGTCGTATCGCGTTCTCGAACGTTTGCGAACTTCAAACTGCAAGCATGAAATCGAGACCACGTCAACGCTGTTTCACGAATTATGTTTTCGTTCGTAAATTTCTGTTGCGGACACTTAGACCTGCCTTCACCCGGACCTCATTTAAAGACAGTTGTCAAAAAATTTCCCACCTCTCGTAACCGAAAGAGATTTAAATGAGTTAAATGTCTTTTAAACTATTCAATTTAGTGCGTGTTGGCGCAGCAAAACCAAACATATCACCCTTTTGCTGCTGTGAAATTGTTTCTTGAAATACTTGTTTCTTTTCGAATTTAAATTATGGCGAACGGTTTCGTTCAGAGTTTCAACGTAACTGAGATTATTAATCAATAGTCCATTATGTTGAAATATCTGTTTTGAGAAAAGCGTTCATGTGGAAAATAAATAAGAAACAATTTGATTTAAGCGATATGTAGCAATTTATAGTTTTCCGATATGAAAGCTATAAGTGTAAAACATGACTGTGTAGACAATCGAAAAACCATAAATACAGCTGCCTTTTACAGCTATATAAACAGCATTGCCACTTTAAAAAGTTGATATATTTAAAGAAAAGTCTTTTGTTAATAATTTAATAATTTATTCAAAAATAAGATAAAGGGTTAAGTTTGAACGATTTAATAATATTGCAGTAATTTATATATATATATATATATATATATATATATATATATATATATATATATATATATATATATATATATATATATATATATATATATATATATATATATATATATATATATATATATATATATATACATATATATACTATATCAACTTTATAGTTCAAATATTCTATTTTCTATTCCAACTTTATAGTTCGAATATTCTATTTTCCAAAAATAACTCGCTAAATTTTAAAGCTTTCGACACTGAAATTATAAAATTTTAAATATGATGTCAAAAAAGTTTTATGTTCTTTTACTTAAATATATATATATATATATATATATATATATATATATATATATATATATATATATATATATATATATATATATATATATATATATATATATATATATATATATATATATATATATATATATATATAAAGTTTCATTTAAAAAATAGTGATTCTGTTAATTTAACCAATCAACAAACTCGGCCACAGTACCCCTCGCTCAGGAGTGTGATGGAAGAACGATTAAAAAGCACCCGAAAAGCATATCACGAGGGTGAAGATAAGCATGTAGCTTGCTGCAAAGATTATATTAATAGTAGCTGCCACCAATTTCGATCATATGTTTAGCAGATGCCAGGAAACGATTCTTGGGCGTTTCGAATGTTACACCAATAGTTTACCGTCGAGCTAAAGCAATTGCTCGAGCTCGAGAGAAAGTATCGGGTATTTGAAGTGATCACAACTTACGGTAGTAGGTACATTTCGGATTCCGCGGTTAAGTAAGGGTATAAAAAAAACCCACTTCTGGTTCTGAGAGATTGTGTGCGAAAGAGTTGACTTAGTAAACGGGGGAAAAAAGCATTCCTTGGCATCTGGGTGATGGATCGTTTGCAAAATCACCTCCAATAAAAAAGTAATCGATATTTGTATGTGCGTGGAATACAAGTAGGGAAAAGGAAAGAGTTATTTTCGTGCACTTCACTTACTTTTTCGATTTGTTTGGTTGAAATTAACGTCGCACTAGATCTCCATAATCGTTACCATTCGTATAGTTTATATTCTTTTAGGAAGTTTTTTTTAATGTATATTCAATTTATTTATTTTAAAAATACAAGACATCCTTTAAGAGTTCGTAACTTTCATGATTTTGAAATTGAAAGTAAATTTCAAATTATTAACAAATTGTATTAATTTTTGCATCTTCATCAATTATTTATAAATAAACTTTATATTAAGATAAACACGAAATTTCGTCTCTTCATCTTTCACTACAATAAAATGCAGCAGGCAACACTTCAGCTGAGACCCCACTCTCCAAACTTCCACATCAGAACCTACTTGAGAACATTTATATCAGGACATATTTAACGTGCACGGGCACGTGAAAATAGTTCTAATTATTCAATGTTTATTAGGATTTCATAGGCTTAAAGGGAAAATTTGAAACAATATCTAAGGAAACAGTTTAAGCAAATTATAAAATTATAGCTTTTTAAAGTAATTATTTATTGCAATTTTAAAAATAACTCAATAAGCAAATACGAAAAAGACAACTATGTTTTGTATTGGGTCGATAATAAAATCAGATTTTTAAATTTATTTAAGTACCATTGTGGATCAACATTATTCCCACAACTTAAAACCTACTTTAAAGTATTTATTATAATACCTCTTTACAGATTTTTTAAGCTTAAAATTTTAAAATATGCTTCACAACACAACGGAAATATCAGCTGAAAAAGAAAATATGTACGACTAAATATATTCCTATTTTTCTTTTAAAACTCTAAACGATCGCTATACGAATCCTACCTTTTTTTCACAAGCAGTCGAAGCCTTCATCACACAGACTTTTTCATTCTCTGCTGATGAAGGGAGACGTATCTCCCGAAACATGTCCAGATTTGATGGATTTTTATTGCGTATTTTAACGTTGTATTTGTATTTTAAAATTCTATAACGCAATGTTTCTATGAGACGAGTTTTTATCTTACCCTTCTTGTTGTATTAACAAATATGTTTCTTTTTGGATCAAACAATCTTAATAGACCATCTGCTCCCTTTAAGTTAAAAAATATAATTATGATTCCAATTTTAGACCGTGGTTTGCATTCATTTTGAGGAACAGTTAAACAATGATAACGTTATTTCCTGAATGTTCTTTATACTTGAGACATAGAATAGTGGTTAAACTTAAAATGGTATTGTATGATAAAGAATGCAATTTTTTTAGAATATACATAAAAGTAACCGATTTTATTGCCCAGTATTCCATTTGAATTTGTGTCTTGACAGTTTTTAACTTACCTTGGCAGTTACATGTTATACAAAATATTTTTAAAACACATATTTTTTATGATATTAAATATATGCGTGTTGATAATAACAGAATGCCATTATTTTCACGATTGGCAATTGAGGAAAACCAGACTGAAGAATTTAAGCATTAAGAGGGACGGTAGGTAGGTGGGCGGGGGGGGGGGGGGAGAGAAAAGGGGCGATTGAATCAGCTCACAGTCCTCGAAGTCCTAGAATGCTACTATTTAGCTTCAGTTGTATCGCACTCTATGTACATAATAATAGCTTTATATTATACGACTTTTATAACATACGAATTTTTATAACCAAGTAATGCAGCGTTTCTCAACCTTTCAGTATTCGCGGCCCAGTTTTCAATCATAATTTTCATCGCGCCCCCCCGCTTATAATAAAATGTATACAACAATAATGTATATTGAGTAAATGATGTAAATGAGAAACTGGATTCTCTGCTGTGGCTTCTTTGAAGACAAAATATAGATGTCGGCTAAATATAGAAACATAACTTAGAGTGGCTATTTATAATATTAAGCCTTCCTTCGAAGAACTTTGCTCTGCAAGACATGCCCAAGGAAGTCACTAATAATTATTAAATTTGTTTTTAATTTAGTATGTTTTGATTAAGTAAGTTTTGATTTAGTAAGTTGTTTTACTTTATTTGTTAAATATGTCGAAATGTATTTTGTTTTCTATGTGTATGTGTGCTTTCCTTTCAGTCAGTTAATCAATTTTTTTAAATAATATTTTCTCTTGGATATTCTCGCGCCTCCCCTCTAGTGTGTTTGCGCCCCACAGGTTGAGAATCGCTGAAGTAATGTATTAACTAGCATAGACCTGTTAAATCTACATTCAAGTTATTTATTATAAAGAATAAGTTTTTGAAAAACTTAATTAATTAGGAATATCTTATACAGACGTGAAAAAAAATCAAAAAAAAATTAATTTGAAATTTTAATATTACTGAGCAGAGAGCATGTTATAAAAGCACAATCATGATGTGGTGAAAATATCAGTACGTTTAAGGTTGTGATAATAGATGCAGTAATATTTACACAGGATTTGCACATACAAAAAACATGTTGCAAAAACCAAAAAAAGGTTTCCAAAAAAATGTTAATTGACATAAATAGTACGGTAATGATTGTTTTAAATACAAATAATGTCTTTATTAGTAACGTTAGATACTTCTATCCATTTAAGTTTTATATTCTGTTTAAAAGTTATTTCCCAGCGAGTTATTACAGTATAAGAATTTGAATAGGAATACTTTCTAATTTAACTGTAGGGGGTCACTATAATTTGCGTGGCTACGGTGCTTTTAAAATGTTTGCAAGAGTGCTTATGAAATAACATGCTTACAAAATAACATGTTTTTATTCGTAATTCAAGAACAAGTCGTTTTCATTTATTTGAAGTAACTGGTAAATGGAAACTGCTGCTCTACCATTTTTCAAAAAACTTCCAATGATACTTTAATTTTTTTATATTTGATGAACGTCAAATAGTTTTCAGCATCATTTGGGAGGGTTTTCAAACGACCTTTATTTGATGTGAAGCGTTTCTTCGCAAACAAAGGAAACGGGAAAGAAAAAAAAAGTTTATTTGTACACAATTTTAAAGAATTTCAATTCAGTTGGCATTGTCACAGTTTTTCTTTTCGAACCTAGAATTTTTTAAAAAAAAGCTTTGGATTAGAGAGCGCATTATTTTATGTGTACGCATGTATGTTGTCGAATTTGAAGTTATCATAAAAAACTTGAATTATAAAAGTCCATTCTTTTTCAACTCGTATAAATATTTTCGCGTAATCCTTTGTTTTTAAATTGCATTTTTGAAATTATACATTTCAAAATTTTATATTTTAAAAATGTATGGTTTCTTTTAAAGGTATTAATTAACGATGACAGTGAAGCATTAAACAACTTTCTTTGTTTCAAGTTAAACAAAAAGAAAGTATTTCTTTTTTCAAAGAAGCTAAGCCGTTTGTTTCTAAGTTGCAATTTTTTCCGCATTTTCATTTTCGAGCATACCTGTCATTTTCGAGGATTTGTATTGAACTTATCTGTCCTGTTAAATATGAAAGTCTTACATGCAAGTTTATATATTTTTTTTAAAATAAAATATTCGTTTTGATATGGAAACCTATTGCTTATTTTAAAACTATTGTTATAGTTGTAACTGAACTTTGCTTTTTTCGCATATATCCATTGAGCACAATACAAAACTAACAATAAAAAAACTCTTTTCAAATCTATAGGGCATTTTAATGGTCGATATATGCACTGAATGGCTACTGAATACTCACAAAATAATAAACTGAAATATAAAACTAAATACTCCTCCATAAAAAAAGTACCGTCAACTAAGATAACTTTTCCAAGTGGGACAACTGCGATGTTTTTTTTAAAAAAAGATTATGTTTGGCGCCTTGCCAAGTTCTAAAAATTAATCAATCATTCAAATGTTTTCTCTGTACGATTAAAATATTGGCGTCCCTTTTGGTTGGTCCAGGTACATAGCGGCGCACTAAACAAGGTATTTTTAAAAACGTAGTATTTCCTCCGTGCTTCTTCTTTTTTCGGATAGCACAGGCACAATGTTAAATGTTTTACATGTCAATAATTCCTTAACTAATTGTTTAAATTAAATAAAACTTACACGAAATTAAAGCTATTATTGTGGTCTTTGCAACGGCTAAGATTTTCTTACGTATTGATAAAAATTTACCGAGCAAATTAATGTTTTATGTTTGACTTCCGTGTCAAGGTCATTCAGATTCACTAGCCCCTCTAAAGAAGTTTCACTTCATAAATATATACATACTGCATATTTACAAAAACAATCCTGTCAAAACACACTGAGTATTTAAAAAGGTGTTTTCTTCTTAAAAGGACTTGCGGTCTATACTTATCAATGACCTATCAATTCCCCTGCAATGCACTGCTTATTGGACAACTATTCTCCTACAAAACTGATGATATGGCAAATCAGCCATCCTTGGAATTCCTTTCCTAAGAATAGTGCTGAATCATATCCGAAACATCCACTCCGACGTCTGACCTCCCACTGAGATAATATTTCGATTAATGTGTGTGCTAAAGAAGAATCCGATACTTGTATTTTGGGAATACTGCCTATTGTTGTTGGTCTGGCCAATAGACAAAAAACTTGGTATATATATTGGATATCTATCATTTGTTCAGCCGTGATTAGTGAAATTTTTTTCGCCTAGATCAGTGGTCGGCAAACTTATTAGTCAATGGAGCCAAATATCAACAGAACAACGATTGAAATTTCTTTTGAGAGACACATTTTTTAAACTTAACTATATAGGTAGACAGTGTTATTAACTTAATTAGGGTACTCTTAAGATACATTGTTATTAACTTAATTAGGGTACTCTTAAGATACATTGTTATTAACTTAGTTAGGGTACTCTTAAGATACATTGTTATTAACTTAATTAGGGTACTCCTAAGCTGGCCTTGGCTAAAATCGTCCTCAATCTGATTGAGGTGCGTTTGCTGAGATCAACCCCTTCCAACTCTTCCATCCACACTCTTCTTGTATTTCGTGTATCTCCTTTCGTTCATCCTCTTTATATGTCCTTACTATCTTAACATTCCTTTCTCAATCATAACAATAACTGACAAACACTAAAGTGAACAATGACCTTGCATCTCCTTGGAAAGTTTGGGTAAGTCAAGTTTGTATGTTGTTGTTTTTAATTTTTGAAACGAAGTTTCAACGCGCCCGCGTATTTTGTGGAAGAGACGCATTCAAAAGACCAAAGAGCCGCATGTGGCTCGCGTGCCGCGGTTTGCCGACCATTGACCTAGATCACAGCCGGATTTAGAGTTAGTGTGCCTCCAGGCTGAATATGTGGTGCTTCCCCTCCCCCTAAGGGTAGAGGAGGGAGGAGTGGTAATACTCACAATAAAAAAAAAGAACTTTTAAAAAAAATATATTTTAAGGAACAGTCATTTTTAAGTGTACAAACGAAATTTGGATACACTTATTATTGTAAATGCCCAGTATTATATGTTACACAATTTGAAAGATTTCAAGGATTCTCAAGGTGTGAAAAGGGAATCTGGAATCTATGAAAATGATAATAAATTATTGAACTCGTCCTTGTGTTATCCTCAAATAGCCACTAAGCAAAAAACCAAATTAAGAGAATAACAAGTGATTTCTAAAAAAAAAAGTAAAGCAATGTCTTCGTAATTATCACAAATTAAACATATTTTTTCTAAAGAACGTAAAAGTATTAGAGTATATTTACATTGTGTAAATCTGTTAAGAAATATAAAAAATCTCTCCCTCATAAAAATATTGTAGTATACTATTTTCATTAGGATTTAGATTATCATCTTCCCAAATATTATTTTCGCAAGTTAACTGCTTTTTTTTGGTGTGTGGTGCTGGTCCCTAGGCTTCAGCCTATATAGCCTATGCCTAAATCCGGCCCTACATAAAAGTGTTAATTACAGAGATTAGTTAATTATTTATGGTACGTTATTAATGTATTATCAAAAACAATTATAGGAAGTGTTTCAATGGCCTTTGATTCCGAAATTTGATGCATTTTTTCCTTAATAATTTAATCCTTAAGGTAAAGATCCCAGTTTAAAAGTATTATCCTACAAATATACCTTTTAAAAGTTTTAACTCAAATTTCAAGAAAAATAATGTATCCACAAGGATAAAAATGGTTTATCAAACTTAAATTTCCTTAAAGGGGGATGGAACCATGGGCGGTGGAAGGAATTTTTTAACCACAAGCAAACTGGATATTGGTGTGCCCTCTCAAATTTTTTCTGCAAATTTTATTATAGATAAATATAGAGAAAGTTCTTTTTGGTTATTACCTTTGCTATTTAAATATTTTTAAAACTATAATTACAATTTGAAGAAACTCATTAAATTATAAATTAATCAAAAATACTACTCAAAAGATCTTGAATGACAAAGAGTACTTATCTATATATAGATATGCTTATTAATTTTGAAACCCTAACCTGAAATGTGATTTTCTCTGTAAAATTTATTTCTTAAAGTTTAAAAGTGGTTTTAATAGAAATTAGGCAAACTTAAATTTTGAAAAAAATTATGAATTTGGCACATTAAAAGGAAATGTTCCGATACCAGCATATATTGCATTTGACACAAAGTAGTAAAGAACATTTCAAAAGTATGTTAATCATTATTTGTTAATATTTGATTTTTTACTTATCACCAAAATTTAGTGATAAGTAAAACCTCTATTATCACTTATTTAGTCCAGTCGTACAGACCAGATGAGGAGAAAAACAAATTATCTCTTACTTTATCCCGGCGTCTAATCTCATGCTTTGTATTCATTAGTCTCCTTACGTAAGTCCTTATCACCGACTGCAGGACTGAGAACCCGTCTATCTCAAACTATTAATTACAAGAGTTGTCGCACAGAGTGCGCAAAGATTACCTCAACGTATACCTTTATACAGGTTAATTCTTTTAAATCTATACTTTTCTAAACTTTCGAACCTTGAAATAGGGTTAGTTGATTTATTATACGTTAAAGTAACACTTTTTTTTAAAAGGATTTTCATGCATCTCTTATATATTAAATTAAACTTTATACATCATCATTATAGTCTTTTCTCAACTCTACAACAATTTAACGCCGACTTCTATAGTCATTAAAGTGGTGCATAGGTAAAGTAAAGTAACTATGTGCTGCAAAATAAGAGAACATACAGCGTTACTTAGCGGCAATGTCAAGAGTTAACGTGACCCTATCACTGAAATTATACGACACACATGACAATTGTCAATTAAAAAGTTGTAGAGCAGCATTAATTTAGTGAAAAATTGTATGAATTGATACTTGTGCACGTGCATGCTATAAATAGAACGCATACAACTGTCGTTTGTTTGATGGGGTTTTTCGTAATGTAACTGCAGACAATTCTGTTTCGTACTAAAATGTTTTCATACTAAATGGATGCTGCTCTACACTTTTGTAATTGCCTATTTTCATGTATGTTGTACAATTTTAGAGGTAGGCATATTAAACCCTGACATTTATGTTAAGAGGTGCCAAAAGAGAATTAATCATTTTCACTTTATTATAGCCAAACATAACTTTTATGACTATAAGTATAGTTGTCGCCGTTCAAAAAAGTTAAAGGAGGAGGGGAAGGGGGGGGGGGGGGGGGTCGAAAAGGGAATTTCTGTGGACACCCTGTATGTGTGTTGTTTTAACTGAGAAATGAGGGCTCCACGACTCAGCCATTAAGGAATATCAAAGAAAGTTCAGCTATAACATCAAGGGGCGGCATAAAAGTTGAGCTTTAACATCAAGGCAGGGCATAAAAACAGCTTCTGGGTATCAAAGGCATAGAGTATCAGTTTCAGGGTTACAAGATGTATAAAAATTTGTGCAACACAACATCATACATTTTCAATTGCCATCCATCAAAGGTTTAAAGTAAAGAATTGTTATTGTGGTAACTGGTGAGAATGCTTATTTTAGTTTCATAACAGCTTTCCACTTATACGTGCTTTAAAACGTCTGATTCTATTAGTTTAAAACTCGATATTTAATTATTTATTTCCATGACCTTTAAATTAGTATAGAGGACGAAAGGGAAGTTTAGATAAGAAGACAACTTTTCATCAAAATTTAAAGTCCCTGAAAATGTCTGACTATTGAAATTGATTGAACGCTCAACTATTTTATTGTCCCTAGACTACATATATCAAATAAGATTTTTTTTGTTCCAAGAAAATGTTATATTTTCTCCATTTTACATGAAATAAATAACAAACATCCGAAATGGTGTTTTAATGATTTATCTTTATAGAATTCAAATTCCACAAAATGGTTGAAAGCTGACTGCTCATGGAAATCTCTCTATCCGAATAAAATAATCATTAAGAATAAACTTGGAAACACTTCAAAAAAAGCATTTACTTTGGGAATTGAAATGGCAACAAATTGCTGGAAGTAATCTTTTCAAAATAACTATCCCAGTAGAATTCGAAAAGGGAAAAATTGAACAAACTTTTTTATTTTATCTATCTTTCGGATGCGAATATATTTTGAATTGCCTTCCTAATTATATTTCCTTACAAAACTCTTCGTAGAAAAACATTTATCTGGAATTCCCTTTGACATAAGATTCGTGTATTATTTATAGATAAGTGAAATAGAATTCGTTGATAGATTTGTGTTTTCAATTTAAAACTTAAATTCTCGAAATACGTTATCGAATAGTTTAAATTTAAAATTTTAATGGGGGAGCAATCAGGATTCTTTTTGATGTTGTTTTACATAAAAATGAAAAACTTAACAGTAACATTTTAATTCTTATTTATATAGTGTATGTCTTATATCTCGTCCCTGACATCTGGAGGCACGTTAAACCCAGCGCCATCTATCTGACAATTGATGAGAGCGAAAGTAATGAAAAATAAGAATTGTTATAAATAGACAGCCTTTGAACTATATGGTTGTACACTAATATCATGAGAATATGCAATTAAATGAATAAATCAGTACTAAAAGTATCTTTATACCTCTACATTTATTTGTATTTATTTTAATATATTCTTCGCGTAATTCACAAACCCTGTGACTCATATAGCTGGAATTCAGCAGTCGAAGCGAATGCTGCTTTGCTACGAAATTTACTTCTAAAACCACCTACCTTCGGCCTCTGAGCTAACAGACAACATTAATAAGACGTTTCCCTACTATGTGCTTTACGGTTGCCATAGATACGAACTTTGCTTACGAACTTAAACCACTACCGGTCTTTGCCATAATAGTTATGTGATTTGTGAATTAAGTCAACGATATATAAATATTAATGTCTACTTAAAACATTTTGTACATTTTCTATTTTGATAACAAATCTGTCATTTTCTGTAGTGCACGGTTTTCTTTAAAATACAGTCTTATATTGATTCTATGTGGTGTTGCGATGTGTTTTAAAACTAAATGTTGTTACCAATAGATAGAGTGCATGCGAAGAATTCATTTGTCTAACTGTTGACTTCGTTGGGCATATTACACACATTTCATTGACACTCAATTCTTAACAAAACTGAAAACTGCATCAGCATTTCAATTTTGAGAATTATTGAAACCACTATTGAGAAACAGTCACAAATCAAAAATGGCAATTTTGCTCTTACATCCCAAGCCACAAAATGCTTCTAAATGTAGTCTTAAATGCTGTAGCATTCCTTATTCTTTCTTGAGATTTTACGATCGCATACGCAGATACATACATCAGTGGTTAAAAGAAAAAAATTTGGACTTAGAAAACCACAAAACTGGAAGAAACGCTAAACAATCGACATATAAATTTTGACACAAAAACAAAACTTTCATGATAAAGTTTATATGAATTATACGATATATGGGAAATATATTTTGCCCATACTCTCTATAGAGTAAATCTCGATGTGAAATAAGAATTTTTTTGTTATCCTTTAATCAAGTGTTTCATTAGATTTCCATTAATATACTTAACCATTCACATACACTTTAGCGTCGATTTAAGTCTGCACTTATGTAATCAATCGTGTCTTTTCATGTAATGGATATAGTTAAGAATTTTATCTAACTACTTTCTACTAACAATTATCTTCTAACTACTTTTTTTAATCTTATCATAAAAATAAATTTAATCGAAATGTTTAGAAGCCTTTCTTTCATTACGGAAAAATGTTCTTTAAAACGTTTGAAAAAAAAATTAAAAACTCAAAAAATCTTAGAGATAATGAAAAGTTAAAAGTTTAATATATTAGCCGGAAAAAAATAACGATACATTTGTTTTTAGTATTTCAAGTTTTATATTAATTTAGATTCTTTCAACTCCCCCACTGTGTAAAAATGAAATCCAGTTTTTGAATTGACGTGGATATGGCTTATCGTTGTTAATTAAGAAATATCCTAGGTTTAAAATACAAAAGTAAATTTTTTTATTCAATTAAGACTTATAAGAATGAATTTTTTAAAGTAATAAAATTTTTTTACTCTTTGATGCTTGCCAACCAAAAGAAATATTTTCTTGACGTAGTAAAATTACTTGTTTTAAAAACGCTGGAATATCGATTTAAAAAATTGATTAATAACTAAAATTCCATATTAACTGAGTGGCACATGACGTATTTTTTAATGTTAAAATCTTGTAAGCCTTCCGACAATCTCTGGTTTTCACAGCGATGCTGACAGTTTTTTTTAATTCATAAAGATATTCCACGTTCTAACATTTTTAAATATAATGCAATTAGAATACATTTAAAAGCAATCTTTGTAAAAACAATACAAATACAATTATTGACAACCAACAACACTCTCAAGGCCCGACAAGGTTGGTTTAGTTAGTATATCCTAACTATCCTCCAATGAATATCTTACTTCTTAAAATCCGTTACTCTTGTGCAATTATCGATATTCATCGGAAAGTTGTTCTATTTGTCTATTACCCTATTATAGAAATAATGTTTTCTCCCTTTCCGATAAAAATGGGATTTGTTTAATTTAAACCCATGACCTCTCGTTCAATCACTAATATTAAAACGAATTACATATTTTGAAAAAATCGTATATTGGAAATATAAATTAGAATTACTATGATAAAACAACTTTCAAGTTACGGTATTTTGTTTGTCAATTAAAACACCGTGAAAAAAAAGTACTTAAATTGAGTACCTAAACTTACTCGTTTTTCTTTGAGTACAATTGCATCGTAAATGAGCGATGACGAACTCACGTTTAAGTAATCGTACTTTCTTAAAAATGAGCAGTGTGATTTCATATTGCTCATCTCAGCTTCTGTTCAAGCCATCTTAACAAAGCGATCTGACAAGCTTAAAATATTTATTCAGAGAAAGATGGTTCTCCGCATAATTTGATGTCGATTGCTTAAATGGAAACTGAGTTATTACAACTCAATTATAATACTTCCCATTCTTTTGGCATATCTTTTTAACATTTTTTCTGTTTATAACTTCTTCACGTCTCCTTGATAGTAAATAGTGCAACGGATAAGGTACTGGTCTGAGATTTCTAATGATGTGGGGTCAAGTAAGTTTTGTTTGTAATTGTCGATATTTCTTGAAAGTGATTTAAGAAGGCAGATTGTGTAAGCAAGCAACTACTCTTTTTATTCATATTCACTCATTGTACTTATTTTTGAGTGCATGTCTTTTTCAAAAATGAAGCATGTATTCGGAATTATGTAAACATCGAATGTACTCAAAAATGAGTGCACTTTACTTATTGTTTAATACAGATATTTAACAGTGTAGGTCTCTTCTACACAGACGAGAAAACTCGGCGTGAGCATTTGAATGTGGTTCTGTGATTGGATTATACAAATCCCATTGATTGTATCCACCAATCACAGAACCATCTGCAAAACCTTTATCTTGTCCATGTAGAATGTGCCTTAGAGGAATAATGATTTACTCTTCGTTGTTTCGTATAAACCGAAATATTTATTAAACATTTTACTGAAGTACGTATTTTAAAAGAACGTTTATATTAAATTGTAGTTAATATTTTCTTTAAAAAAAACTTCGCTTATTTAAATTCCACTTGCGATTTTTACTAATGATTACCGACTACTGAAAAAAATTATAATGTAGTAAATTATCTCAATTCAGTTTTCATAAACTAGTATTTAGATGATTAGCGATATTGCCGAACATTCCGATTATAAAATATTCAATTTTATTACAAATGTAAGTTGAATTCGCGTCTCATAAAAACACACGAGTACTGTTTGCAGATATGCACTGTTTGCAGATATCAAGTTAATATATATAATCTAAATAACATGGTTTAATTAAATATCTTCAATTTAAAATTGCGTAAAAAATTTACTTCCCAATTTTTAATTATGGTTAGATGGGAAAGACAAGTCCTGAGATAGCATCCCATTCTCTAAACTTCCCTATTACAACTAAAGTGAGTATATATGTATTACGACTGATTTAAAGTGCACCATCTTCCTCTGCACACTAATTTTCTGTTGGATGACGAGGATTGAATTTCGGACCCTCCAAAAGTCAACTCACTGCCTTTTCCAACCGGGCTACGCGGTTCCCGCTTTTAATACGAGACCCCAACTTTAGTTGGTTAGTTGAATTAACTTCGCACAATCAAAAGGAAATACTGCCCCTTGTTTCTAAACCATGTTATTATGACAAGGACAACACATGAGCTGGCATCCGACGCAAATACAAATATTCACGACTAACAACAGACTTAAGGCCCAACAAGATTGGTCCAGCTATTATCTCCTGTAGAAGCTAAATTTATAATTTCCCCCCAATGAATATCTAACTTCTTTTTAAAATCCTGTATTCCTGTACAGTTAACAATATTCACTGGCAAGTTGTTCCATTTGCCTATTACTCTATTATGGAAATAGTGTTTTCTCCCTTTCCGATTAAAATGTGATTTGTTTAATTTAAACCCATGACCTCTCGTTCTATCACTCATATTAAAATCTAAACCCTCCGTATCCCCTTTTTTAATAAATTCGAACAGTTGATTCAAATCTCCCCTAACCCTGCTCTCTTCCAGAGTATACATATTCAAATCTCTTAATCTGTGTTCATAATCCATGCATGAAGATCCTTGAACCATTTTAGTAGCCATGTGCTGAACTTTCTCTAACAAATCAATGTCTTTTTTTTAAGATATGGTGACCAAAACTGTACAGAATATTGAAGGTGATCCTTTACTAACATCTATACAATGGCCTCATAGGCGTCAATACATTGGACCATGACCAGATTCAACGTGCACCAGTCCTATGTACACGACGGTTGAAATTGTGGATATTTTTAGACTACTTTTTTTTTTGGGGGGGGGGGGGGGGGAGTAGGCAAGCTCACGAGCACTCTACAAATCGGAAAGTCCACTTAGATATTCGAATTCAATTACGAACAGGATACCTCATCACTGGTCAATCTGCGCCAATATTTTTATTAGCTGAAAGTATATTCATTAGGTTCGGGCGATTATTCGATATATATCGAAATTCCGGAAGTAAACAGTAATCGTGATTTCGGATTTTGTAATTTTCGTTTTGATGATTAATCGATTTAACGGTAAAGTACACTCTGAAGTACGGAAGAACACGCGATCCGATAAAAGTCAACTGCAGGAGAATTGCATTTGTTTATCAACAAACGTAAGGGTCGCAATGCTCTAACAAAAGGGGGAAAGTATCTATATTTTTTACACAAAATTGTACTATTCCTTGATTTGAAAAAAATTCAGTTGCGAAACGTAAGTTTAAGGTTAACACCTTTGTTTTTAGTTTCACTTTATGTGCTACTGTACTTATTCTAATAATAAAATATCAATATATCGGTAATAACGATTTATAAAAAGTATATATCTAAAATATCTATATATTAGAAATATCGATAAGTCAATAATATCGATTAATCGAAACAGAAGATTCGGATTGATCGGAAATATCGATTAATGGTAAAATATCAATAATTGGATGCCGATTAATCGAGATGGAAAAAGTCATCATCGCCTGTCATCTAGGCATACTAGACCTACTAGGCATACCAAAAACTATAGTCAGGATATTTAGCCTGACTAATCTACAGCCCTGAGGACGAATTATTTACTTCTTCAATGACAGTCACAGACCACTCCGATTGGATAGGAACTTTTATATTCTCTCCCCCACCCCCCAATACAAAAAAAGGGAGTTAGTTTGTGTCAAAGAAAAGAAGACACAAATAATGAAATGAGATAATAAAAAAAAAAGAGGAATGTTCGGATTGTGTTTTTTATTGTGCGTGAAAAAATCTTTGATGGATTGCTTCTTGGGACGTCCATTGTTGAGCACGCCATTCATCATCATCCGGGCTCTTGTTTGGAGAGTGGTCTGTGCTACGACCGCATCGTTGAGGGACAGGGGGATTGTTTGTATTGAGTTAACAAAAACGGAGATTTAGATGGTAGGTGGGGGAGGAGGGGTCTAATTTAGTGTGCTTGTGTACAAAATGAATTTAAACTTAAATTTGAATATTGAAGGAGAATGTCTTAAAATCAGCTACATGGAGTATCAAGATCGATAAGATTTTGTTACGTTTTACAGGGCCAATTCTAACGAACAGTCGTTGCTTAAATTTTGAAGTCGTAAATTGAATATTGGCAGCCTTAAATTAAAATTAGGCAGCATTAATAAATTTAAAATGGGTAATTGTGATGTTCCAGACAATTGGGCAGTCGCAAAGTTTGCTTACAATAGATCCTTCGAGTTTTGAGTGATCCACTGTAACACTATTACTCCCTGACAAATAGCATGATTAACCTAAATCACCTCGTTTGATGAAAAATGATACACCAATGTCTGCAATGTCTGGATCGCATATGGATAGTGAATGAGGACCCAAAATTACAGACAGAATAGTTTTGCGTGTATTGCTTTTTTATGTACGATTTTGTTGGCGACCTATCCCTATTCCTGTAATATGTTGTAATAATGTTTCACATAAAACACTTACGGTCGTAGTCCGATACAGCCACATCCGATTGATTTTTCCATACGAAAATGTTCTTTATACTATATATACTGCGTATACTGTTATGTAACATTAATTATTTAGAATATATAAAGATAGTTTAAGTATTTTTAAATTTGTTTTTTCTAGAAATACTAAACTTCAAAAATGACTTATAGAACAAAAGATGTTTACTCACACTAAAATTTGCTGTCTTCTTGTAAGCTGAAAATACGCTTATTGACACACACTAGACTAATATTTTCCTTACACTCCAACGTTATGATCTGCACAAAGAGACCTTCTCACGTTCTTTCTAAACACAACAAAGACACGAAAGAATCCCTTGGGTATATCCTTAAAAAAATCTTCTTAACATGAAAGAAAAACTGCTGAGTATATATATATATTGCATCAGTATAGTTCGATATCTCTTCGGTTAAAAAAAATCGAACATGGTTCACGCTTCTGTAAATAAATCTACGGATCGCACTTTACGGTTAACAGTTTTAGAGATTTTTTTTTCTTATTCAGAAAAGTCGGAACTTTACCTATAGGTTCATGGTTATGGATAGAAGAAAAAATTGGATGAGAAAAAGAATTTTTATTTCCTGTGATATCCCCCGATGTGTTTAAGGCTCATGGCGTTTTGATGTATTTGGAGAAAAAGATTTCTGATAGAGAAAATATTGATTTTCATTTTGGTAAAAGAAGGCAGGGTTTTGAAAATAGGAGGTGCTTTTCTATAAACTTTTTTAAACACCACATTTTGCTGCATAGAAACCTTGCCTTAGTCAAAATAGTTTGACATTAAACATCTTTAAAATGAGATACATGGAGTATCGAAATACAACATATATATAACTCTTTTAGATTGATTAATTTCGACACTATAACTCTCCGATGTATAGCACAATTAACATAAATTTGGTCCTGTTGTTTGATAGGAAATTGTACACCTAGAATAAATAAAATCATATAAATATGGACGTGTGTGTGATCTCACGGAGTTCGGATTAAAAGCTTGTGTATCTTCTGTTTGGGGGCAAATTTTTGGCTTGTTGGCGACCTATTCATATTTCTGTTATCAGTTAAATCAAAAATCTGTTAAATTTAAATTCAGCTACATGACGTATCAGGAAAGGAACCCAATATTAATATTTAGGCTGATTCATTTCGGCACTATACTACATAACAAACAGCTAGATTGACATGCATTTAATATGGATCGATAGGGAATTAGGCACCGAAACGAGTTGCAAAAAACGTAAAGGGAATAGATGAGGACACCTAGACATAAGACGGAAAAATTTGCGTAATTTCTTCTGATGACTAGGTTTTTGTTGGCGACTAATTCATATTTTTTTTATCTCCCAATTGTTTTTCAATTCCAATATCTGCTAAATTTAAAATGAACTCCATAAGGTATCAGAATAAACTTTATGTTCCTATTTTAGGTTGATACTTCCAATTATATAATCCACTATATATCCATACACAGTAAGCACGATTGGCAAAAATTTGATCCGTTTAAATAGGAAATTAGGCGCCGATGCGTGTAAAAATATTGTCATAAAACAAAGCACGGAGATGTGGATGGAGACAAGCATACTCAGATAAATATAATTGATTTATCTTCCTTCAGTTGACGAGGTTATGCGTTAGCGACCACCTACTATTTTCATTATCTTCTCAAAGGACGTTCCACGTACACTCAAATCTGTTTTTGTGCGGTGGATAGGGACCGCATAAAAAAAAATTTCGCAGAAAACTTTACGAGTAGCTATAAAAAATAATTTTCGCAACACATTTAATTTTTTTATGCGGTGGATAGGGACCGCATAAAAATAGTCTCACATAGAAAATAACACAAAACCTTACGAAATAACTAGGAATTGCTTTTTTAAATGAAATCAAGACACGAGGCTTGACAGCTACTTGGAATATCGCCAAACCTTTTGGAATCTGATTTAGAAAATACACATTCGAACATTTTTAAATATTTTATTTAAATATATATACTTATATTACACATACAAAACTTTTCAAAACGTATTACCATTATCCTTCGTAGTCTGACAATACGCGAATTTGGTTCAAAATCGCTTTCGTCACTTGAAGATACTACCTCGCACTCGTTTAGAGTTGACTTTTTTTCAGTTAAATTGTAGTCAGTGATCAGTTTGTGCGACGACTGTTGTTTCACTAGACGCTTGTATATGTCTCGGTAGCCAGATATTGAATTATGTTAAAATTTAATTGGAATTTTCATATACCGCACAAAAAAAAATCGCATAAAAAAATAGCACACAAAAAAATCGCACAAAAACAGGTTTGTGTGTATACCACCCTTCCGACCGTTTTCAGACACGGTTCCGCCTCATTTTTTTTCTACTCTTCTTTCTCGCAAATAAGTAAACAACAATTCTCCAATTTGATCTCCTCAATCCCCCGAAGTAAACACTCGCAAGCGCGACTCCGGCAGAAGCCAAACGCAATTTTCCGATTCCATTATCCCAAGTGTTTATTTTCCCATTTCTTCCCCATTCATTCGAGACGAACAGAATCAAGAGCTCCAGGGAAAACGTTCCAAACGTTCCCTGGAATCAGTGCGTTCGAAAAGGAACGTTCCCCGACAGGCGAGTCTTATCATCCCGCCACTTATCACTTCCTGGCAGGAGATAATTCGGGAGATAAGTGCGTTTCGTTTCGTATCCGAATAAGATATGACGATGGTGTCGGAGCCTATCTTTACTAGCGTTACGTGACGCTGCAATTGATGAACCTATGGTACGAATAAAACTACGCTTACACTGGTAATCGTGTATGTCAAAGGTTACACATTTGCTTTCATTTTTTTTTTCGGAAAGGGATATCTGTAATGCTTTTTATTGACTGTAATCGTTTGAACGTCGACAGTGCTCATGTTTAACAATTATAAACTTTAATATAAATGTTAGAGAATAATTAATCATTTAATATTTAAATGGGGGGGGGGGTTACAAAATTCAGCAACTGAAGAGATACATCTAACGTGTTTCTTTAGAGAGTTCGAAGTTCTGGCTGAACGCCAGGCGGCGCTGGCATTCGTAATGAGAATACTTTAATAGGGATTATCGGGTACATTACAAACATTTACATAGAAATTGGACGATTCTCTTTAATTTAGTACAGTTCCCGAGCGTGCGTTGTCCATGTTAGCTGTTTTATAGAGGTCACTAGAATTATCATTAATTTTTACAAGACGTGGTAGGGAACTACACTTCTCATTTTCAAAATTAACCTACTTGTTTTAATTGACTAGTTCGAAAACGCAACTACTTCTACACAATAGTTAACTACTAAATTATAAAACACAATATTAATTTAATAGTTAAGCATTGTGTAACGCAGTGATAATTAGAACATAGCAGCTGGAAACAGCAGGTTTCGATCAAACAATAGATTTGGAACGACCAATGATATTTTCAATTTCATTTGAATGTTATACAATCTGTTATTGAAGACGAATTTAATTTTACTTAGTTATTTATTGTACAGAGAAAATTACGCTTTTCTCTGACTCAGAATTGTGGATAGGTCAAGTTTTCGAATTGTACATTTCAATTAAGTACCCTAGTGTTGTAAACGAATACATGGGATTCTCAAATATAATTAACCACAAAAGACATACAAGATAATGGGGAAAAATGGACCGCTTTTGGTTAATTTACTGTTTCTAAATCTTGATTTTAGAGTCCATTGATAATATTAGTAAACTCAATATATTAAGCTTGAAAGATACATGGTAAAAGAAACCAAACTAACAGAAAAGACAATGTAAAATATTTATAAATCGATAAATTGGATTGTGAAAATCATTTAATTATTTATCATACATTTACATATTCTTATTTTTACAGCATCAATTTCAACCATTAAAGTTAAATTGGGAAAGAAGTTAAATTAGTCACTCATAACTGTTTAAAAAAAGTTTCCTAGACCTATCTGAAATTATAATACATTAAAAACAGTACTTATAAAACTATATATAATTTCAAATTATACCTAAATCCAATTTTTTTTTTATAAAGTTCAAAATTACTATAAAAATTTGAAATATAAAAACATATCGTACGTGAGGGTTACTTTTCTCCTTGCATGGTAACTGACATGCTTGTTTTTGCTTGGCCGGCTCCTCAATTGGAGGTTGATGCAGCTTTGCAGGTTTTATAGCCACTAAATAAAATAATACTTTATTGCAAAGAAATCATGTTTTTAGAAAAAAACATGAAATGTTTGGTACATTGAATATATTAAATTTAGAATTATAGAGGTCCATTCATCTGTTATTCCGGCAAAAAAATAGCTTAAAACATTCATCAAAATTGTGCAATTGAAGGTTTTATAAAGGAATTTGGTACAAAATAATGTACTTTTTCTTATATTTCAGCACAAAACTTTTTTTTTAAATTTAATTATCCTTGCAATAATTTCAATGCTTAAAAATTGAAAGGTTATATTTATTAGGTTTTTTTATAGGCCTTGTATAGCATATTAAAACAAAAGCCTTTAACTTATTAGATATTCAAAAACAAAACTATTACATTCATAAAATCTTAAATTTTACAATTTTGATGTAGGTTTTATGCTGACTTTTTTTTCCTAGGACCTTCTGCAAATTTACTAACAAGTTACTTCTTTCCCCTTTTATAATGATTTATTTGGTCTGCCAATCACTGAACTTAAAAGCCTTAAATATACTAAAGAGATGTATATTTATTCGAATGGGAAACTTTGTGTACTTAAACTCAATTATCTAATATATTTTATGATGACAATTCTAGAAAATGTCTAGCTTAATTAATGTACGATTAAAAAATCTAGTAGTTTTGTTTTTAACTAGCAAGTTATTTTTCAGTGGATTTTCTGAATGATTTACTTACTATTTAATATTTGTCGAGACAGTTTTAAAATTATTCCAAGCCATTTAACGTGATTTTTATTGTGTATTATGCCTAAATGTATACTTCAGATTACAAACTTCATTTTTATTAAAAAGCTATTTTAATTACTATAACAAATATATGTTTAATGTTTAATATTGATAATGTATGATATTATTAACCTGTCTCATTGAATAATCTATTCACTTAATCTAAATAATTTTAAAAATGGTTTTGCAGCCGGTTTATTGTAACCCCAAATTTTCTTAAGAACATTAGTGAAGGTGAGAGCAAATAGATTTCAAAGCAGCAAAAATTCAAAGTAAAATACAACGACACATAATAACAAAACAAACTATATACAATATGTACAACAGCATATTCCAACGAGTCAACGCTTCGAAATGCCGCGAAGTTGTCCCCAAAACACTCTCCAAATGGCACGGAAGCACCTCCTGCAGCGTTTCATCTGGCCTTTCTTGACAAGCAGAAAGGCGTCTTCTTCCCAAGGCGGATTATCATCGCCAAGAACCAGGGATCCTGGTGGACCCAGTCCTTAACGTATTGGGCCAAATACTCCTCAAGAGTCTGACGTCGTCGATCAGGATAATACTGCAACTCGGCGGTGAGATATTCTTCTTCAGCCGCGGTAGAAAACGAAACTTCTGGGTGATATAATTCACTTTTCTCATCACCAGATCCGGTATTGGGTTTCGGATCTTCTCTTCAGTCATCAAAGGAACGGCAACAGGTGAACATTCAACATTAGCTGCGGTCGGATGTTACTGAGCCGTTGTAGAAGTCGAAACTTCTGTGTGATTAAATTGATCATCATCACAAGATCCAGTATTTGAACTAGGATCTTCAGTTGTCTGTGGTTCCTGTTCACCGGCATCATACAGCACGGCAACGTAACGTATAAAGGAAATAGGAATGCAAAAAAGCAAATCCTGAATGATCAGAAGTTTGTAGAGGAACCATAAGAAAACGCCAACAGCGGACGAAGCGAAATAAACGCTTTCGTCTAACATCTCAAATATATATCTATATATAAATTTGCAATCGACTTTATGAATTAGAGTTTTTCTCAATCAAACTTTAATAATTGAATGAAATTTAAAATATGCCTTATAAGCGAAATAATATTAAATAGCTTAACAATGCTTAAACAATATTAAAAAAATGACTATTGTTAGAAGTATGTGTTTGATCTGTTACATTATTGTCTTTTTGATATTTAAACATTGTTACCAGATAATTAAAACTATGTTTTGATTGTAACAACCTACAACAGCAAAAATAAGCAATATTGTGTTTTTTTATTAAACACAAATACAAAGTTTAATTTGAAATAAAAAATCATTATTTAAACTTAGCCATAATCTAGCTAGCCATTGAAAAAAAAGTAACTACCGCTGTCGTTCAACGATAACTTGCTTTCCTCTCTTTCATATTTGTTGTAGTCACTACTCAAAACTGATATGAATTCGACAGTTATGTATTTTTTAATGTATGTTCGGGCATGATTTCTGTTTTGATTTAGATATTTGGATAAGTATTTTTTGTTGTGTAGTGAATAGTCTCACTTGGGAACCTTTTGTAACAAATATCCGGTTATCTTGTACTTAACTATTAAGTATTCTGAATTAACCGTTTCGTTTAAAAAAATGTATTGTCATATTTTGATTTTTTTTGTTAAAAAAAATATACATTAGGAATTTTTTGAAATGGTTATCAGCATATTGTTTATCCTGAAATATCGATTAATAAAGTTTTTTTTAAAAAACATTTTCTCCGATTTCAAAGTAGTTTCAGTGTTGGATTTCAATGTCATAACAATATACATTGTTGGGACAATAATTTTTGTTTTTCCACCATTTATTAAACCAAATAAAAAAAGTGAGAAATAAATTAATTTTCTTGGTGAATAATAGCAGTGAGTGAAGCCCCTTGCTAAATTAAAATCTAAAAAGGGAAAAAAATTAAAATAGTTTTTTTTAAATAGGAAAACCAATTTTAAGAAAAAAAAGAGCTAAAACATGATAAATAAATTTTAGTTTTACGAACATATTGAAAAGTTTTAAATATTTAAAATATTTTTACTTAATAAATGTCTTTGTGGTTGATGTTAATTTTCACCATACCTAATTTTTGGTGCCATTTTCAAAAAGTTAATGTTAAATATATAAAACAAATGTCAAGGTGCTGGTAAAATTACAAAATATTTTTTTACTTTTTAGTGTTTTTTTCTTAAAGTTGATTTTCCTTTTTTAAAAGAAGATTTTAGTTTATCAGATGATTAAAAGTTGCAAAGCAATTATTGCGTGCATGCTTCGCTATCTTAGAATAGTCAAGCAAACACAAGCTAAGTTACCTGCTTTTATGGTAGATGTTCACTGTGTTTGGAAAATGAAAATTTTCATGAAAATGGGATTTTTAAAAAATAAATGTTGAATTTTCTATTAATTTATATCTTATGCGTTTTTATTTTACCCCTCCCCCCCTTAAAGTATACGAGCAAAATTGGATGATTAAATAAATCTGAATTCGCCAATTGTTATGAAAGAAAAGGAACTGTTAAAATTATTTAAAGTTTTTTGTCTTTTAAAATGTTTTTGTTTTTTATTAGAAATTAATTTTTTTGGACATCAAAATTATAACATGCATTTTGAATGGTACTGAATAAGAATCAAATGATGTTATTTACACCATTTGAAAAAAGTAAATTTCAGACATTGGATTAAAGTATCCTAACCGCGCTTTTAACTTTACTCCACAGAAAAAAAATATAAATATTAATACTAAACATCTAAATTTTAAAAATTTAATAGATTATCAGAATCTTCATTTAGCACAGAATATATTGATATCCTAAACATCATTTTAGCTTTATTACATATATAAAATACAAAAAAATGGAGTAAAGTAACCCCTATCTACGGTTCAATAAAATTTTAAGATGTATATATGTACGATATATTTGAAGAATACAAATATATACATAGTAAACTTTTGCAAGCTACTCCATTAAAATTATAACACCCTAAAATCCATTCGACGTTACAACGGAACTGACATGTCTGTTATATTACAGCATTTTTAAAATTTCACATTTCAATACACATCACTTGAAACTGTGTTACTAATAAACAATTTATTTAAATGACATGTACAAGTACATAAAATAGATAAAAAAAAAAGATATTTTAAAAGCTCTTTAAGAGAATATAACTTTCATTTAATGATTGAAAATGATAAATTACCATAATACATGTTACGCAACATTTTGGTTCCGTTTAAAATGGCCGACGTGCAATTTGTTTTTATGTTCTTTTAAGGATAATTATAATAAAAGCGCCTATTTACCGCGCCTCATAAAAAGCGGTGAACAAAGGATTTCGTTTAGTTAGTGATTAATCTTTCTTGACACCCATAAAAGATATTAACCGCCTCTTGTTTCTTTTAAATTGAGATTCTTCGTAATGAGCAGAGAAAATATATCGGAATTTAAAAGAAGGAAGTGTAATATTTTGCTAATATATTATTTGCAATTTATCATAATTGTATTTATTTATTTATTTATTTAGTATCAAAAGAAACTATTTTAGCTTCTTTAAATTTTTCTTAAAATACGCTGTAAGAAATAAATAGATTGGAATGATTGGATTTGGGAAATACCAAGAAACATTGCTTCGTAATTTTGAAACTTGTTTCATATGACAAGGCGAAAACCTAAGTCAGCACCTGATAATGGCTTTGAAAATATTTGTACCACGACAGATTTAAAATGCGCCAGACCTCTATTCACGGAGGGTGATTTTTAGCCTATGACAAGAAACGAATTAAAATATCTGGCTGCAAAAATCAGATAGCTTCAGTTTTCAAAATTGTTCTGGAACGACGAAAAACACTGCATGTTTTTTGCATCGCACAATACAAAAGTATAGCCCTAATCGATAGATGATATTTTTTTATAGGAGTAATTGAAAAAGTATAAATCACAAGAAAGTGGAATTGTGGTCTGGTTCTTGCCCCAACGTTTAAAATTAAGAGTTATCTTATGGAATCTTAGTCTTATGTTATGGAATCTGGCGTTCAATGAAAGAAAATTACAGGAGGGCGGAGTGTACAAATCACATTCAAAATAAAATATAGTTTTAAATTTACCAGAAAAATTTAAATGGGTGGATTATATTTCATCTGAATTTATTCACTAAAACCCAGAAAAGTATTTCATTAAAAGTTTTATTTGTTGATTACTACGACTTGAAATTTTGTAAGCAATAAACGAACTAGCGACTTGACAGAATATTTTTTCCTCATTCCTGATTTTTTAAGTTAAATATCCCTTGGTACGACTGTGTTTCTGGTATTCTTATACTAAAAAAAACTGTACGAAAATATATAATATAATAAATCCGGAAACACATATTTAAAAATTAAATAAAAAAAATTAAGTGAAGGACATTCCCAAACACTAATGAGAAAAATACATCTGTAAAAAAACACAATTCTCTAGAAAAACAACTTTTCAAGAATAAAATATTACCCAAATCGGTTAACTAGTTTTTGAGTAACATTCTAACTCCGTCTCTTCAAGCATTAACACAAGTTATAAATCACTTTCAAGTGCTTCCTTTAAATGCGCATAAAGACTCCTCTACTGTTCACCGAGGCAATAAACAGAAAATACAAGCACGACAAGCCTAAGTAAACAATACACAATCCCAAAAAGTTGCATTTACAATTCAAATCCAAGACTCGAGTTAATGGATACTTTCTAAAGTCTTTCTTTCGCCATTTTGGGTCATAAATACCTTACTCTATGGACCGCAGCTCACGTGACGGCACAGAATAGGATCGGATGCTCCCTTTACAATGCAATTTAAGTACTCTTGGCGCAACCGCCGTCAACAATGGCGGGATTTTTATGCAAAATGCACATTCAACTCCGGTGACTTGTCTCCTAAATTCCTTAATAAGTCGAGGGAATAGTCAAATAAACATCGGGTTAGCTGGAGCTTTCTGATAGTTTTTCCCATTTGATTTTGGCGATTTTTTTTTAAAGATGGTGCATTCTTCTGGAAGTTTTTATCATCGGTAAGGACTTTTCATATATAACGTTCATATTCAACGAATTATTATGTGCATATTAAGTGACTATGGTCTTAAGTTGTTTTTTTTTGTCATAAAAGCCAAATTAATGTGAACTAAAACTAGTAATTACATTACAGGTTCGTCACAAATTGTAGGGTGATGATCATAGTTTGGTTCTATCACATTTAGCTGTATTGTCCTAATAAAACATTAATTTTTCCCAGCATTTTGCTTATATTTCAACCGACTGACGCTCGCACGATTTTTGGCAATTGTATAGTTGTTTTCACTGCTTGGAGATTAAAATAATTTTTCATAGGCGTGCTCAGTTGCTCAGTGGATAATGCGTTCAGCTACTAATCAGTTGATTGGTGGTTCGAATCCGTGCGATGGACTTGACAAAGAAAAGTAATAAAGTAGTGATCTTGCGATCGGAGGGTTGCCAGCTTTGCTACAAAAATACTAAAAAGTCGTCCAGAACATCCAACAAATTATACTGGCGAGTATACGTGACTGATGCACGATAAATCAGATCGGGGTCCAATGTCCTGATGCCTATTGAGGTTGCGTCGGGTGCTATCTCAGGTGTTGGCCTCGTCATCTGACCATGGTTCAAAAATACGAGGCATCGTTCCCGGGTCTTTTTTTCGAGATAGGCCCCGAACCGTCGCCAATAGCCCACTGTGCAGCTCTAATGCGACGTTAACTAAACAAACCAAACCAATCATAGGCGTGCACTTTCATATATTTACCAAATTTTTAATTCATTGTAAAGAGATAACTTTCAAGGTCCACCTCAAACAATTATATTATTGAAGAAAAATTATATTATTGATGCTTTGATGAAAAAAGTTGAGAACCCTGGACGTGATATCACGTCTATGAGAGAGTTTGAGGGTTAAACAAGTTACCCAGCTTTAGTAGTAACGCATAAAATAGTTAAAGCATTGCAAATAAAATGGTTTATTATATGTAATAAAACACCCCAATAATGAACATTGAGCAACAATTTTTGATTTCCCTGTATTTCCCACCTAAAAGTATTCAGTAAAATTAAAATTTTATTAATATAACCTTATATTAACAGCAAATAACCTAACTTCAAATCAAACCCAGTAAATTTATTGCTCATAAATACATTTTAATTCGGTTTAAAAAGTTCGAGCATTTTATGATGAATACAGCAGAAATCATACAGACAGAAAAAAAACATTAACACTTTTGAACTTTGTTGCAAAGTGTTTAAAAAATAAAAAGCGTTGTTTTTAAATAACTCTTTTATACATGAATTAAATAAAGGCAATACAATACACTTAACACTTAATAAAAATCTCCCACAAATTGTTAAACGCAAATGTTATTTAAAAGCAATTAATAAAAAGCTCAACAATTATTTATTATTAAATTTATAAGCTGGAATTGTAACATAAAATGTATCTTTTTTAACTTGTTTATGCTATTTAAACACTCTAAAACATTATATTTTAGTTACAAAATATAAGTAGGAAAATTATACCCAGGGGAGGCTGAATTGTCAAGAGACACAAGCGACCGTTTTGGGCCCCACACTAAGAAGAGCTTCAAATTTCCGAGAAAATAATTATTGAATTAGGAAAATACATTTGGTCTTTTTAAAAATTTATATATTTCAATTATATTATATATTACTTTTAAGTAAATTAGTTTAATTGAGGTTATCTGCATAAAATATTTTAAACAGTCATAAGAAGAATTTATGGCTTGTACTTTATTTTTGCATGAAAAATATATTCACGATACTGCATACCAGTGATTTCTAACAAATTTGGGAATGTCGGGAGCTTAGTGAACACCATTTAAATATTTTATTTGACAAAGTTAAAAATAATTACAATATTAAAAATAGAACTCCGTTTGTCAAATCTCTCATAAAAAATTCTATTTCATCAATTTGGGGCGCTAAAATTATTTTTTGCTTGTGTCACAAAATTCCTGATTGTACTGTTTATAAAGTTTTGTGCATTGGAAATAACTAAAATCAGGGAAGAATGGGATATGTCCACCATGTTCATCTCTAGCCTCATTTCTGCAGTCCCATTTCTCCCATCATAAACAAAATATCCCTTCATGTAAAACATGCTGTTTTTAAACTTCAATTAGCTACTGATTTGTAAACACAGTATATTGTTGTTATTATTATGCAAACATGGTTTATATTTCACGAATGATATATTCGGTTCAAATCATACAATAAGATTTGATAGTTGATTTTGAGGTAAACAATAACTTTCAAATAAAAATGAATGCAATGTTGTAGCAGCTGGAACCATTGGATGTGAATATGTGTCTGATAGTTGACTATTTAGTAGTGGAATCGGAAATTAAATGCACACATAGTATTTTTAAATATAACAGCTTTCATGTACCTCCAAGTGTCTCATGCAGTCCTACTCTTCCCTACTATTGTTTAATCAATTGTCCTTCTTACGCTAAAGAGTTATACTTTTTGAATAAATAAAATGGAAATCGGTTGATGATAAGAAAGGATTCCGTTTTTATGTATCGTATACATAATCTCTCTTCATGTAAAACCACATCAGTTAGCTACTGATTTGTAAATACCGTATTTATGTTGTTATTATACAAACATGGTTTATATTTCACAAATGATATATACGTTTCGAATCATGCAATAATACTTGATATTTGTTTTTGAGGAAGTAAAACAAGAACATTAAAATAAATACTAATTCAATGTTGTAGCAGCTGAAACTATATGAAGTAAATATGAGTCTGACAGGCCTATTTAGTGATGAAATTAAAGACTAATTGCACACACAGTGTTTTATTTTTAAAAAAGCATTTTTCACTTTCTTCTCACTTTCCCATACATTCCTATTCTCTCCTACTATTATTTATTCGATTTTCCTTCTTTCACCAAAAAGTCATACTTTTCGAATGTATAAAATAAAAATTGGTTTATGATAACAAATAGTTCCGATTTTATGTATAAAACAAAATAAATCGAGAAAAATAATCTAAGTAATTCCAAGCAAAAATTTCTAAATTTAAATAAATATTTACAAGTTTATTAAGCAGTCAAAATAATACAAAAATACTAAAGCTGTTTTCAATAAAAAAGTTAAATTATATTTTCGTTACGTATCTTTAAAAATAATCTTATAATATATATTTTAAAGATTGCTTGAAATAATATTTCAAGATAAGAAATTTGCAAAATTGTTTAACAAAGATTATTTATGTTTTAATTAAAACATTTCTCGCATTGCTGATATAATCATCACATTTACTTTAGTTCACGTTTACACTTCGATTAACAACATATAAAAAGAATATACGAAACTACTTTCTTATACAGATAATTTAAATAAACTTTGTTTCATAAATATGAATATGACATCGTAGTCATTTTAAATAGCACTTTTCTCAGTAATAGCGACAATTCTAAACGAAAAACCTATATTTATTTTGTATACGGCTTGGGAATCCTAGCATGTCTAAGAATTAATCAACGGACAAATCCAATATAAAATCCCAAACTCAAGTACGTTCATTTTGGTTGAATAGGCATTCACTCGAATTTACGTATCCTTACCTAGCAAGTGAACTTTCAAGCGATCCGTGGAAAATGCGTATCAAAATTAAATCTATTCTCAACTTTAAAAACGAACAGATAAATCGATTCTTTTATTAACTCTAACTGCAACTTCAACTGATGGAGATGGTGATGGTTCGTGCTCGGATGATTACAGAATCGTTTGGAGAAAATTGTTTCGAACAAAAAAAAAATTGTTCTATTTCGCCATTTTTTATCGGTAATGAAGTGACGTTTCCTGCGAAGAGAACATCGTATTTTTTTTCGGTTCAGTTCTTTTAAATAATTTGAAATGGCGTTGTAACTGAATGTGTTCAACCAGAGAGTCGAAATTGATTGCACAACAAATAAAAAGTTTTTTAAAACAAAAGTGGGATATTATAGAATCCATAATGTCTGATACTTAAACAGTAAATGAGTAATATTTTTTAAATGACTGTCATTAAGCATTTAGAAAAGTAAAACAGGTAGAATTAAAGTTCTAATACTTTAATCACCATGGAAAATAAGAACGTTGAAATATGGAAATTGTCATATTTATAAATATTTACTCTGTTTTTCAGCTGCACATGTACCTAAACTCATTTTTAAGTAAACATTTGATTTTTAAAAAGTGAAGCATTTTAGAACACTCAGTTTCTTTACATTTTAACATTTGTGGCGACGTTCAAAGATTTACAAATAATGTCACATTTTCACGTTAAACTTCTTTTCAGGAGATATACAATCTATCGCGGTTTTTGGGTAATCCCTACTGACACTATAACTTCCTGACAAGTAGCAGGATTGACATAAATTTATTCTTGGTCAGATACACAGATACTTTAAAAATCTTGAAGTAAAGTAAAGCTCGTACAGAATGGAGGATGGAATTTTTCAGAGTCAGATGGTAACAGCATGCGTATCTTCCTTCTGATGACAAGGTTTTCATTGGCGACTGCTATTTATAAAATTTTTATGAAATAAAATGGCGTTACATGTACATCATTTTTTGAGTGATCCGACACAGTCATCTCTATTTTTAAATTTAAATTTTCAAGAAATGTTTTTTTTAAGTATTGTAATAGATATGAATTTAAAACTACTTCTAATGTTGGACATATGACTTTCTTCTCCAATTTAGAGTATTTTTAATAATTTAAACATTATGTGTTTTTCCAGTTTTTCTAGCATATAATTTAAATTCGTAACATTATTCGACATCGAAATATTTTTAAATCTAAAGCACCGGGGAGTTTCTTGGAAGTTATATCTATTAAAATTTTTTAACATGCGTAATATACATGCATTTGAAATATAAAGTAAACTATTTTGCAAAGAAAACAATTTTTCAATTTTGTCCTTTTTTAACTGCTTAGAGGGTTAAACAGCTAGATTCATAATTTAGCCAAGTAGTGTGTGTCCTAGTTCAATTGGTTGCCCAATACTGCTATTGAATGTCATTCTATTTCAACAAGGACAGGAGACTAAATCAAGACTCAAGATTTGACAGGAAACAACTTTAGACAAATGACAAGGCATAGCTGGCATTGGTATCGTAGTTACAAATACAAGAAGCGTAACGGGGACATTTAATAGGTACACGTAACGGGGACATGAAAAATAATGCACACTTAATACAATGAAGATACGTTGGTCACACTTCACATTATAGCCAAAGAGGGATGCAAACTTTAACTCTCTTATATCTGAACTTTGTTTTTGGACTTCCACAACTTGGCAGTCTATCTATCGTCGCTATTCTTCAGATGGGTTGTGTTCTCAAATCTTGTCAATCGCATCCAACTTGCCAACCTTCTACAACTCCAGTCTACATAATCTATTAGTCTAAAAAATATTTCTTCATATACTATGATTGGGCATCTAAGTAGTTGCTCAACTTTAGAGAAACATGTTTACTTATATACTGGTTCAAAAGACATGTCGTGCTTTGTTCCCAATACACATATGGTTCAAAAGACATGTTATGCTTTGTCTCCAATACACATGTGGGACATTCGAACGACCATAAAAAAATACAAGTTATCGGATATGATTTAGACGGAGTTGTTTTATCAGATCAAAGTAATTTAAACCAAAAAGAATCGAAGACAAAACCTCTGGCAAAAACTTATGATCTTCCCCGCTGGCTACGTGACCACAAAAGTACAAGATACAGAAATTTCTAATAAAGGCAACCACCAATAACCCAGCACCTTGCTGGGGACCACCACGTTTCTAGAGCTGTACCAATATACCTTTAAGATTATATCTAAATCTACCAGATATCTTGCCAGTAAAACCTTTTGTTGCCAAAGTTTCTTTATCGGCGCATGTCCCATCTGGTTAAAGGGTTTTAATGTTGTTTCCCTCCATTTTAAAAGGAATGACCTCTTCAGAATGTGCCATTAAGATCGGATACTCTGATAAATTTCCCCTCTAAGCGATCCAGAGAGATCAATGCTTCATTTTGTGCTGTACTGTTGCGATAACAGCCTTTAAACAGAATGCTGCAATTTGTTTCATGTTTGTAGTAGATTGGATATTGCAAAGTATTTCAATGTGTTTAAGTGATATTTAACTATATATACTTAGTTCCTTTAACTTAATATGCTTAATTTGAATAGGAGTATTCTACGAATTAAAATATATGCTAATTATAAATATTTAAATCGGAATATCACTAATGTTCGTTTTTGCTCTATTTAAATAACGTTGATTGGTAGACAGTCGATAGAGTGTTATTGAAAGCGTAAACAACTTTAAAATAACCAGCTAAAAAATTTAAAGAACTGGACATCTTTTAGTAGCCACTGCTGATAAGGGAATATATTTTTTTTTACTCCCTTATTTCTTAGGATCTTAATTTAACTGGTAAATTAATCAAACGACTCAAATTGGTGTCTTATAAGTTTTTATTTTAGATTTTACTTAACTACATTTATTTATTTTAGGTGTTTTTCGTCATTACTATTATTATTCTCGAGTACCCATAACAGGACCGCCACGTACGCCCAGATGTACGCGTAAAACAGGTTGAGAATTGCTGCGTGTAGACCAAACTACCTATAAAGCCTTGTCTTTTAAATTTTTATCCTGAGATTTTTGCAAGTCGATTTCGGAAATGACTGAAAATCTTATTAATATTTTAATGTTTTATATTGTTAAGATAGTTAATATAGATTACTTTGAAAAATATATTTTTTAAACTTTACATTAAAAGCTGTCACTTGAAAACATCCACCTTGTAAAAAAACGATTTTTCTAAAATTTCGGTAAATTGTTTAAAATTATGAAAAAATTACAATTTTTTTTTTAATTTAAATCTTTAACGTTAGATTTAAAAAACTTATATCAGTGTCTCACCAAATTTCATTAGTTTTAAATTTTGGAATAGACATGGCTTACAAACAGGAAATTTCGTTCTTTGTATCTCATTTGGGAAATACAAAAAAAAGCCAGTTGAAAGAAAGAGAAAGCAGTTCCTTCATAATGGCCGTTTCTTGACTATTCTATCCTTATTTTTTTTCCGCTGAAACAACCCAGACTCGCCAAAGACCGAGTGGGGACGCCTGATTCATAGCAATTCTTGATTCCCCGTAGCTTTTAAAGACTCTCCATAAATTCCCATTTACTGGTTGGAAAAAGTAGTTTCGACGATAGAAGGGGGTTTCCCAACTCACGGAAAGATTCGAAGGAACAGAAATACGTTTTCTATGTTGAAGTTAGGCTAGAAAAGTTTTATGGACTTCCTTCTGCATCTGTTTAAAGGATAGTGAATAAAATAAATTGGATATGGTTGCTTTGGAACACGACTAGAATTTTTTTTACATGAAACGTCATTCAAATAGGTTAAAGAAATAGAGATTGGTTGCCATAGAAACCTCCTCAGAGATACGCAGGATGTTACGTCTGGCATCGCAAACCCTCCTTATTTGCTTTATATAAAAAAAAATTAAGAATTTATGCCTAATTTCCAATCGAACGGGAAAAGTATGTCTGTTATTTGTCAGACAGTTATAGTGTCGGAATGGATCCCTTAACAGCGTAACATACTGATTTGATCCTGATATATAAATAGCTGATACGAGTTGTTTACGTGAAAGATCACTGCTATTATAACCGAGCCATAACAACCGTACTTGAATAAAATCCGTTTCAAATAGTGGTGCATGTGACTTACTTGATATTTTGATATTCAATTTTAGTTTTTTTATTTGTAGAATTATTTGTAAAAGTGTATACTCCGCACTAATTTCTATAAGTATATAATCCTCTCAGACAAATTATCATTTATTTCTATCAAATATCACCTATCTAATTTTAAAGTGTTAATTTAGCTGGATATGAAGCACATGAATGCAAAAATAAACATGTCCCAAACAAAACAACCGTCAAAAATTCGTAATACTAGGAAAATCGCAGAAATGTTTGGTAGATGCATGCTTTTCTATAGACCTCCGGATTTTTAAGTCTTAAAATGAAAGAGGTATTTTTGGATTTATTAACGAATAGAGTTAATCTTTCTTTATACAATTCAATGATTATCTCGTGTTATATTCATTTTGGCATGCTCCCATTATATGAGGAGCATGCACGCTCCTCATATAATGGGAATTAAGTATACTGACATACCTAACAATGGTTAGTGTTCAAGATAATTAGTTTTTCAAATTGAAAATGCAGCCATGAAAACAACTTTAAGAAATTCTTAAATTAAATAAACAGTTCTGTTCTAATTTTAAATTCAAATTACCTGTGCTTCCTTTAGTTCAAAGCATAAGGAAAATACACAAAAACCCAAAAATGCATTCGCTTCTGTGTAGAGTTATTCAACAGAAAAACTTCCTTAAAACTACATCGAAATACAATTCCCAGGACAGAGTTTTCTTAAAGAAATAGCTTTAATTTTCTTCCCTCATTAAATTTAATTAAATACTTTCGTATCGAGACACGGAGAAAAGTTATGTTGCGTTTATAAAATAGTATCTCATTAAGAATGTTGTTTAGAGATATGTATACATTAAGTGTTTGCTTTGGTGATTAAAACTGAATGAACAAGCAGATTAAATAACTTATATGGGTGAGATTTTCTAAAGAAATTTTAAACGAAAATCTGATGTGGCTGTGTTGGAGCACGGTCATAAGGTTTGTTATGTAAAACATTATTTTAACATATTATCGAAATAGGAATTAGACGTCAACGCAAATTTAGTTAACAGAAAGAAAATAAACAAGTTGCTGCTTTGTCTTATTTTTAAATTTTGTACTCATCGGAAATTTTGGTATATTCGACTACGTACGGTTAACAGTTATAAAACTATCTATTTAATGACAATTTAACCTGCTTTTAAAACCCATTGTGACTTAAAATCATCCAAAATGTTAAAAAGTAAATTCTGTAAACAAACAATTTTAGGAACTTTTTGAAAATGTGGTAAAATTTGAGATAAAACGGAAAATACTTCATAATAAATTGCATTGAAAATACTTAAATTGTTTTTAAACTGAGTGTATTCATGACATAATCAAAGGCAATGAATTAAAATATAAACGGTATGTTAATAATTTAATTCTCTGACACTCATGGACGTAATATCACGTTCAAGGATCTCCAGTTTATCCAGCAATTTTTAAATTTATAAAAATACTCCATTTTACAATATTTTTTTTAATTTAAAGCTTTTAGGTACAAGTAACAATCTATCTCTTAACAACTGATAACAAATTTAAAAAATAATATAATATCTTATGCTTAGGAAAAATTAATTAAACCTCCAAAATGTGAAAATAACTTTACAATTGCCAAACTCGCTTCAACGTTAATGAGTTAAAAAGTTATTTATATATGAAGATACACACACACATATATATTTCGATAAAATTGACTATCAATTGTTCACATAAGCAGCCAAAACTTAAAAAAAGGTATGCAGTGTTAAAGAAAATATTAAGTTCATTGCCTTCAAAACAGTTTAATAAAGAATTCGGCACAAATAAAAAAATATCTTCAAAACTTTTTGAGAAAATATGTTTATTCTGCACAACAAATGACAATATTTTAATTTTTTCAAAAAAAGCGATTAAAGTATACGTTTATAGTTATTTTTATAAAATCGCAATCTATTGAAATTAACTTAACTTTCCTTTGTAATTGACCCACTTTAACAACGAATACTGTTTTATAAATAGAAATATATGAGCAATAAAATCAGTAAAATAATTGACTCTTTTCATCGAAATTAAAAATAATCGGATAACTTAATTTCCTAAAAAAATATCTCAATCGTGCTATTTCTCAATGAATTGTAGTGTCGGAAATAGATCATACGAAAAGCGTAACATATTGTTTTTATCCTAATACCCCATATAGCAGATACTAAAGATGTTTTACGTCATAAATTCTAAACCTTTTCTACGTCATATTCCCAGTACAACGTTCGATAATAGAGGTTATGAGCCATATCATGTTTATTTTAACCATCTTGACGCTTATGGACGTGATATCACGTCCAGGAAAATATTCCATAATACAATACTTTTAAAATCTAATTGTTTTAGGTAAACCTTGAAAGCTATCTCTTTACAGTGAGTTAAAAATTTGGTAAAAAAAATAAAAGTGCACTCCAAAAGAAAAATTATTTAAACCTCCAAGCAGTGAAAACAACTTTATAATTACCAAAATCTGGTAAGCTTCAGTGGGTTTTAAAGATACGATCTTGTGACCTTTACAAACTTTTGTAGCCAGTACAACGTTCTAACTAATTCTGAACTAACGTTCATCAAATAATTCTCCCTTTGTAGTGTTGGTCAGTTAACCGCTGCTCTAATTCATACGCACGTGTGAATAGGATAGTGTTATTTTTTATTTGCATGATATAGATGCTTCATATAAAATCAAATTGGGTATCAGTATCACATGAAAGTAAATAAAAAATACTTTAATTATAGTAATTACAAAGAATTAGGTTTAGAGAAAACCACGTCAACTTGAAATGTATGTTTGTAGCTGTAGAACGAAATATAGCAATTTTTCTTTTGAAAAGTAATAAAACGTTGTGTGATGTTAAACGCCCTATTTTGTTAAATAATACATATCGGCCAACTAACTAATTGACACAACTGTCTAGTGATAGAACAGTCTAGTGATCTAAGATTCTAATGGCAACAGACAGTGATTTTTTTAAAGAAATTGATAATGTAATTGAAATTACTTTTAATTAAAAGCATATTGTAATATAATGTATAGATATTTTGGGCAGTCACAATTTAAATAATTGAACATAATTTAAATGCAATATATATATGAACTTAATTTAACATAACTTAACTCGTATTGTAACATAAAATATAATCTTAATAGATATTGTAATATAATTACAATACCTATTCAAACATATGATAAATCACAGTTAATATCTTAATTTAAATATCTTTTGTATACGTAAACAATTCCCACTGTGTTTAAACTACAAACAATAATGCCGAATTCGATTTTAAGGTCCATTCCACACAGACGTTTTTAACGAACGTTAGCTTATGAAAATGACTCTCTAATTGATAAATGCAAACAACGAGGTTTGTATTCACCAATCAGAGAGCCTTTTGCAAAAGTTAACTCTAATTAAAAGCGTCCTTGTAGAATGGGTTTAACAGTTTAATATGAGCAATCAATTTATAAATTGTTTACTTCCAATGAAACTACGACATTAAAAAAAAACTTTATTCACTAAACACTTGCTAATTCTTTCAATTGGCAACAACGGGTTGTATACTAAATGGTGTGATGCAAACACAGAATCCAGAGATAAGAGCGTTTTATAGTTTGCAACTCATCTTGGCTATAATGTTGAGTACAATGACATTCAACTATGAGTGGATACACGGAGAGGGCGCAGGGTGCATGCGTTCCCTTCTAACTTAATAAATGTTTGCACAGTGATGTATTATTTTATTTTAATATTAAAGTTCGCATTTATCGTTGTCTAAATTATTGTATTAAAAATGTTTTCGTTTTACTAAAATTTTAAACTGATTTCAGCAATTGATGTTTAGCAACGAAAAGCAAATTTATTGCGTAATTAATTGAGCATATCATTGGAACGTTAAATGAGATTTTTTTTATAAAACATTATGCCACATGTATCGCTTGATGCATTCACCCATTTCAAAACTTACAACGCGAGAGACTGATACGAATGTGCTGATAGGAGTGTGCGACGTGTGTCACCGCACACGGTCCAACACTTCCTGTGGGCCCCCCAAGTCTATCAAAGTAAATAAAACAAAATGAATATGTTGCAGATAAAAAATGAATTTCTTACGTTTTTGCTTTTGACATGAAACGTATGTAAAGTCACCTATCTGATACATCAGGATAGAAACAATATATTATGCTTTAGATGAATATATTCTTTAGAGGAATATATTCCGAAAGAGTATCTCTCCGTGATAAATAGTACGACTGGTATAATTTTATCCTCGTGTGACAGGAAATGAGGCTTATAAATAAAGAGAATAAAAATAACAAAATAATGTAGACTTTTTCTTTTTACGTAGTGAAGTTTTCTAATATATATTTTAAGCATATGAAATGTAGCCGCACTTGTAGTTAATTAAAAAAACGATTACCTTTTCAATGACCTGACGAACTTTTGTTTTACAGTTTATAAGTTTCATTCAAACTTATTAATAAGTTTGTCTGGAGCATAAATAAGGGCCCATCTAATAAGTCAGCGCCGGGACTCGTGACTGCATAGGACGGCCCTGCCTCCCCCCCCCTAGAAAAATCTTGAATCCGGCACTGCATTAACTCATTATTGGGCCATCTATTTTACTAGGACATACACCATTTGATCAAAAGATAGACCTGACTAGTCATAGAAAATGGTGTCAGACCATTATCGGATTTTTGAAACTACCCGCTCAACTAGACTATATCATATTGATAAATTAACCGTGTAAAAAATGCCACACTCCTCGATACTCCACTTCGAATTGAAATAGATATCAGATGAAATAAAGTAACAAACCGATTTCTTCCACCGACCCACTCCAAAACGGTCCTATCTCGGAGAATACAAATAGCGACTCTCCCGCCTCATTTCACCCCACTTTGTAATCGGTCGGCAAAGAGAGAGACACACTTCAAAGGAAAACGACACAAAAAGAACTTTTTCCGAACTCTAATCGACGAACTCCGAACAAGCGGCAACAACAAAGAAAAAAAACGAGCCTCTGTTTTTTTTTTTATGTGCCCCCGCGTTTTTTGGTTATTTGTGTAGAGCATTGAGATTAGAGTGGGGCAACTGATCTCTGGGTGTGAAGAAAGTATTACGGCTGCTACCTTTTTACTCAAGCCATTAATCGTCTGGTGGTGACGTGGGTGTTTGTGGAGGGGGGAGGTCAACTATTTTTGGTCGTCCCCACTCCGGAAGAGATGCGAATGGCGGTTATACATCGATAAATCATGCTGGTTATACATTTTTAAAATGTATCAAATGGACAGTAGCATTGCAATTGTAATACTGATGCGTAATGTTCTCTATGAAACCATTATCTGGAGAAACTCATTTTCATAGCGCATGTAGTGTGAACATTCTGAAGAATTGTAACTTCTTGCTGTCCGATAATTTAATACAAAATAAAATGAATGAATTATTATGACGAAATATCGTATTATTATTTTTATTTGTGTTACATAAATATGCCAAGTTTCAAGTATACAGTAGCTAAAATATTACTCCCACATGACATTTTTATGTAAATGTGCTATGATGTCACACTGTTTCCTCCAGAGGGCGAGGGATGTTTAAAAGAAAAATAAAGGTGCTTGCTTACGACATTAGTAGAAGTGTTTTATTTGACAGCTATGGGTAAAAAAGGGATTTGACGGACTTTGAACGTGAGATGATTGTGGGTGATTGAAGTCACGGATTTAAAATCACCCAAAACACTCTGCATATGTGAAATGTTCTTGTGCAGCTGAAGTAAAAGTTTTTAAAGACTGGATTGCCAGCAAAAAAAAAATAGGTGTCAACGAGCTTTGTGTGGTTTTCAGCGGCTACTGAAAATTCGAGTGGAAAGAAGGGTATCCTAGATTGTAAAAGGCAACTAAAGGGAAACAGTGCAGCAAATAACGTTCGATTTCAATCAAGGGTCCTCTCAAAGCATCCCTAAACGCACTATTCGCCATACACTCTTCGGCGAATGAGACGGAAGAATATAGGGTATATATAATATGCTTCCGTATGTGGATAGGATATGGGATATCCCATCAGGAAGAGTATGGGATATCCCATCAGGAAGAGTATGGGATATCCCATCAGGAAGAGTATGGGATATCCCATCAGGAAGAGTATGGGATATCCCATCAGGAAGAGTATGGGATATCCCATCAGGAAGAGTATGGGATATCCCATCAGGAAGAGTATGGGATATCCCATCAGGAAGAGTATGGGATATCCCATCAGGAAGAGTATGGGATATCCCATCAGGAAGAGTATGGGATATCCCATCAGGAAGAGTATGGGATATCCCATCAGGAAGAGTATGGGATATCCCATCAGGAAGAGTATGGGATATCCCATCAGGAAGAGTATGGGATATCCCATCAGGAAGAGTATGGGATATCCCATCAGGAAGAGTATGGGATATCCCATCAGGAAGAGTATGGGATATCCCATCAGGAAGAGTATGGGATATCCCATCAGGAAGAGTATGGGATATCCCATCAGGAAGAGTATGGGATATCCCATCAGGAAGAGTATGGGATATCCCATCAGGAAGAGTATGGGATATCCCATCAGGAAGAGTATGGGATATCCCATCAGGAAGAGTATGGGATATCCCATCAGGAAGAGTATGGGATATCCCATCAGGAAGAGTATGGGATATTGGTCATAATATTTCGGCTGCTCAGTGTAGATTGCATTTGGAAGAGAGTTGAAACTGCATTCCAATATTTGATATTCCGACCACAGGCTGAGTTGCTTATTATGGTGTAATAATGAAAATTTGGTGTTTTCGCTAAAATAACAAATGCTCCGTGAGTTTACACTCATTTAAATTAGATCGAAGAGAACGCGTATGTTTATTTTAGTTATAGTTAACTTTTGAAACACCTTTTTAAAATATACCTTAAAATTATGTGCATCAGATAAAATACATCAACATATTTCTTGCGTGTAATCTACTTTTTTAGTCTTGTTGCGTTATCACTCTCGTATTAATCAATTTTCCACATAGTTCCTTTAAAGCAACAGTAAATTGAAATTATCGAATTTTCTTGGTTTAACTTTTTTAATAGAATATTTTTATACACAACTCTGGCAAAACTGGTTCTTTATTATTTAGTGTGCTTTTATATTAGAGCTTCTTAGTTTGTATGTGTCTGTCTTAAAGAGAGTTGTGTAAAGAAATCAATTTTGTTGATTTTTGCTATTATGATTTATATTCAAATCTGTCAATATTCGATTATTATTTTTTTCAAGCTTTGTAAATATTTTTTGCATGGACAAATATCCTGATGGTTCAAAATGGAAATTGTATGCTTTAAAGATTGCTTCATTCATCTTTTGTGATGCTCCATTGATGTTTTAAATTTTTTCAAAATAAGTGATCCAAAAATTCTTTAAAAAAATTGGTCATAATATTAGGCGTCATATTTATATACCCAGAAAACTAATTAAAAAGTAAAAAAAAAGGTTTACTACGACAAAGAAGTTGGGACTGCAAGTGTTTAAGACCTTTTCGAGAAAAAAATCCCAATACTGATTTTGTGACAAGATGATTCAGAAATTTTAGTGACAATCACGTCACAAAAACTTGGTATTAACTTGTACCGTCTTTGAAATTGATTTCTGGTAATTTCATTTCATAAACGTCATTAGAGAAATGAAATAGAAAAAAATGTTCAGTTGTTTATCCGGAATCCTAAATAGAGCCACTAACTTGAGTTTGACGTTTCACACCTTAAACCGTGTGACCGTTCCAATACACACGGCATACACTCAAACCTGTTTTTGTGCTGTCTTTTTTTGTGCGATTTTTTTTGTGCGACTTTTTTTATGAGATTTTTATTTTGTGCTGAATATGAAAATTTCAATCAAATTAGAACATAATTGATTATCTGGCTACCGAGACATATACAAGCGTCTAGTGAAACAACAGTCGTCGCAAAAACTGATCACTGACTGCATGGTAACTGAAAAAAAGTCAACTCAAAACGAGTGCGAGGTAGTATCTTTGAACCAAGTTCGCGTATTGTCAGACTACGAAGGATAATGGTTATACGTTTTGAAAAGTTTGTATGTATAAAATAAGTACATATGTAAATAAAATATTTAAAAATGTTCGCATGTGTATTTTCTAAATCAGATTCCAAAAGGTTTGGCGAGATTCCAAGTAGCTGTCAAGCCTCGTGTCTTGATTTCGTTTAAAAAAGCAATTCCTAGTTATTTCGTAAGGTTTTGAGTTATTTTCTATGTGATACTTTTTTTATGCGGTCCCTATCCACCGCATAAAAAATATTTTTTAATTGTGTTGCGAAAACTATTTTTTATAGCTACTTTTGTGCGATTTTTTTTATGAGTTTTTTTTATGCTGTCCCTATCCATCGCACAAAAACAGGTTTGAGTTACTTGTTTTTTTTTAAAACAAAATCTCAAGAACTGATGAGAGTAATATATAGTTGCAGAACATTTTCCGCTGATTATTGTGCCATATTAATTACAAAATAATGTGTTACATTTTATTTCACATAGGCCATTTCTCTTCTTAAACCCGCAGCTTCTACTCGTTTCTTTATTTTGTATGGAAAGGTAGAATTCTATTCTTTTACAACTGTCTAGTTTAACGATGCATTTTGCTTAAATGAGTTAATCTTTATTGTCCCAACTTTTTTTTATTTATGTTAATTCCGTTCCTTTTAGCGCATTGCTTCGGCGGAATAAACTTGTACAATTAAAGGATAATGAGGCTTGTCTGAATATGGTAATCGAATGCAGCTGTGGTAAAAGCAAACGATTATTTCCAGATGCTTAGAACTATTGTGAATAAAAAAAAACCTTACAATTACTTTATTATTTTCTGACGTAAAAATATCTTCGCAATTATTCTCTTTGATTGTTATAAGAATGGCATTCATTCTTGTGGTTATCTTTTTTTTCAAGTGCTTTGTAAAAGGGTTTTGATACCCTTTTGTCAAATATAATTCAATGATTTGAAAAAGATTATTTTATTACATATGCGAAAGAAATATTCTTTTATTATATTATCCATCGTGAAATTAAACTAAAGGAGGAATAGTTTATCTCTAAAAATTCACGTTTGGTGGTTTTTTACAAGTTTTGATATTCATTGAGTTAAAAAATATGAATTTCAAACTTGATTTGCATGTGCATTTCTATGTTTACAATACCATGCAAAAAAGGATAATGCTTCATTAAATAAGTTTATTATGGAATTGACTGGTACTTATGATACATAATGGAAAGGTTAGTGTCAACATTGAACAATTAAAGATAATTTAAATTTCATTGACTCATTTAAAGTTTCTTATATTTCGGTAATTTATGAATTAAATAAAATACCTTTATACTTTTCTTAAAAAAATTTTAATAGGTATTTTTAATTTCCATTTAACAAAACATTTGCATTCCAAAGTAGTTTTAACGTTTTACGTCTTTAAATTCATGTGACTGTAGGAGGTAAAGTAATATAACGGAAAATCTACCAAAATAACTAACGGAAGTATGTAACGGAAATGATCTAACCTTTCTGAATACTCAGGAAGATGAAATTTGACAGAGTTGATTTTGATACCTTAAAAAGGAAAAGTAATATATTTGTGTACTTCTAGCTGAAATACCCGTTTTGCGCACTGGGTTAAAATGGAACACTATCATCACTAATTCTATTACTTTATATACATCCTGGATTATGAAGTTGGACAGAGTTGTCCTTACTACATCAATAAGTAAATAAAAAAGTATCATTTTCAGTTAAGTAGGATGTGTCTAACGAGGAACATTTTAAAGATAACTTTAATGATGTAGACTACATTTTTGTGGAATATTCCCTTTGAACACCGACAGCGAATTAGACTGTAATACAATTCCACAAATTCATTTATAATTAAAAACACTAAAACTTTGTAAAAATGTTACTTTATAAATTTGTTCCCGCATACGTTGTTGAGTTTGACGTTACACGCCTTAAACTCTGCGTTCATCTCCGTGGACACATCCTACTATTTGTTTTTTAGGAACACATCAAACAGTTGAAGTTTTGATGGAGGCTTTTAGAACGCTGTCTCATTCTGCACACACGTTCTTTATACAGTTTGAGTTTAACAATCCTTCATATCATAACGAATTGAAAAATATTGTATCGTATACAAAAATATCGTATATGATATTATCGTATCGTATACAAAAATATCGTATACAAAAATATCGTATATAAAAATATCGTATCGTATACAAAAATATCGTATATGAAAATATCGTATCGTATACAAAAATATCGTATATGAAAATATCGTATCGTATACAAAATATCTCATACCTCATATAAAATGGAATTTGGCTATATCGTTTCATAATTCGATTTTTGAAACAAATATTGAAATTTTGATTATTTATAATATAATTTTATGAACTTAAAATTGGGAAAATTGCTGGCAAAACTGCAGTCTCAGAAATAACACTATCATTTTATGGCATTCTGTGGTCGTTATTTTCGCCAATTTTGACAATTATTTCGTCATTGAATCACATGACTTTTGAGGAAACAAGAATCCGCAAATTTAAAACGAAAGTATTTTACTCCAATTTTTTTCCGGTGGTTGTGGTTCTTATACTACCCCAATTCAAAAGAGCTTTTCTGGCTCGATCAATAGAGCGTGTGACTTTGGACCAAGAGATCCTTTATTCGATACATTCAGCCAACTATTATTTTAAATCATTCATATTTTTGATGAAAAAATTTCCTACGTGTAATAAAGTATTTAATCGGAGCAGTTTGCAGACTATTTCGTCAAAATGTTGGAAAATGTCTTCAAATATAAGCGTCTATTTTTAACTGTGTAGATATATCTAGTCAGTAAATTCGGGATTAATCACTCAGAAGACTAAAGAGAAAAGTGATGAGCTCAGATTGAAGGAAAGACAGCAACTAATCGGGCTAACACGTAATCCCCTTCCTTGATCGATGACGATTACGATGAATTCATCGGTTCAAGAGCATCGGGATTAGATTCCTTTCTTTATTTCTTTAAGGGCGGGATGGATGAAGATGCGGGGAAAAGATGATGTCGTTTATTTTTCTTGAGATTGTTTGTAGAGGGCGAACTATTCGATGGGAAGACGTTACGGTAATGGAAAGAGTTTCTATTAGGGTTGATATCTACTTGTCAAATAAAGCTGCTTAAAACTAAATATATTTGGTTAACCGTTTCAATTTTGCTCCGATTATGGGTCCTAGTAAATTTATGAAAGCATCTACGGTAGGTTATAAAATGTACGTTTTCATTTTAGAATATTTGAGTCATGTTCTTGTTATTATGATGAATATCTCAATTGTTTAGAAGAGTTTTTTTTTTAGTTTAGTACAGTTGCTTTTAAAAAAAATCTTTTTAGAAAACTGTTTTTTTTTCTTTGTATTTTTTAATTTTTCGAGAAATTTTCTTTTGTGAAAGGTCTTTTTAAGAAATTTTCTTTTCAGAAGTTTGAAATGTTCTTTTAAAAACTGCCTTTCTAGAAATGTTATTATTTTGATTTTTTTTTAAGTTTAATGCTTTTCTATAATTGTTTTTTAGAAGGTTCATTGTTAAGTATGTTTCTTTTAGTTTTTTTTTCTTCCGTCATATGAAATAAGGCCCTAACTTCAAAATGCTAAACTTACAGGAAAAAAGAAAAACCAAATTTATCACCTTCATCAAATTCGATACTTTAAAAGTCTGTTATTGTCTAAAAGTAGTTGTATGAACGTACAAATTTTATACATTCGTTTGATAGTTATATTTTCTTTTACTGTATAAGTTTGCCATGTTTTTCTATGTCCAATTATTATGGATTTAGAGGCTCTTTAGTATTTACTTATGATATAAGGCCTTCTTTTATCAAACAGCGCCTCGAAATAGTTAGGGCCGATACTAATTTCAATGTAACTCACCATTATAATTGATTTATAAATTTTGTATGTCATAAACTGGTGTACGTATTTATTAGGGACGGGGAAAAGTGGAACTAAAAATTCTTCAGATTATCGTTTTTCTGATTTTTACATATTTAATTCCCCAATTAATAACCTTTAAAGTGACATATTACTTTAGATATTTACTAAAATTACAAATTACTAAAATGTAATAAAATATATATATTTACTGATCACAGGTAACATTTGTCATTTTTAAATCTATTTATATCAATATGTGTGGTTTTTTTTGTGTCTGATATATCTTTTTGCAGAAATTTTGAATTGTATATGTGCAATATTTTGTATATATGTTCTACATATACTTCAGATTATGCCTAAATAAAGTTTTGAAAATTAATGCTTTATTTACTTTTTTTTAAAAATCTTTTTTAGACAAAAAAATTGTTTTTTTTACGAAAATGTAATGACTTTCATTTAAAAAAATATTTATAAAAATATAATTTTTTTTAATAAAAGAGCATTATATTAACAAGTGTTAATAGTTTATGCAGAAAAAAATTAAAGTCTGTGTCTATAGCAGCTGTTACCAATTAACATTAAACCACAGACCCTTATTTAAAACTACAATAGAACTGGGCATCCCTTTTATCATATATGCTCATGGAAATCCCCCCCCCCCAAAAAAAAAAATCTGAAGTAAATTTTATAATTTTTTTATAATTTTACACAGTTTTTTTTTTGGGGGGGGGGGGGGCACAAATTTACCCAACAAATACGTAAAAAAGATGACACCTCATGAAGAAGTTTAATTATTTTTAATATTTTACTTGATAATTTAACACTCATTGAAACTCATGAAAACATTGCAATATTCACTTAAGTTAATTAATTCACTGAGTTTCGAACTGAATTTGATGAGTGAGTCAATTTGATTCATAATTTCTTCTAAGTATGGTTGAAAGCTTGATATTTTCACTCTGAAATCTGCTTGAATATTTAGTTTGTACGATATTTGTTTTTCAGGTAACAGTAGGTAATGAATATACCTTCCGTTTACATCTTGTACTGTATCTTGTAAGAATGTGTTAGCGTTGCGAATATTGCCTTTTTCAGAAAAGTGGCAGGGGGTGACCAAGGGGATGCACGTTAATACTTTTTTTTGTGACACTGCGAACCCCCTTACATAGACTCGATGACCCCCTTTTGGGAATCACTGTTCAATAGCACATTCTGAGAAAAGATACATCGATAAATGGTAATTTAATATTATAGAGGTATAAGAGGTTCCAACTTACCTTAAAGACATATTGGAATAGCTTTTTAAAATGAAATTTTAAAAAATAGAGTTACGTTCTTTTTAGTTATGACGGTATTATAGTAAATCCTACGTTAAAAACAAGTTATTTTAGTACTCTCATCCCGTCTTCTTCTCTCTTCCAGTTCGGCGGTCGAGATGGCCGAATGCCCCTCCCCCCTTCTCAACTCGAGCGGAGGCGAAAACCTCACATCCACCTCCGACCAACACCAGCAGGTGGAGCGGCTGAAGTTCGTGGCGTACGGCATCGTCTCCTCCGTCATCATCGCCCTCGGTCTCATCGGCAACTCCATCAACCTCGCCGTGCTCACCCGCCCCAACCTCAAGGGGCCCACCTTCGTCTACCTCACGTGGCTCGCCATCTCCGACCTCTCGGCTCTCCTTGTCTCGCTCACCTCCATGTTCCGCCTCCACGGCATGCAGCCGAGGACGAGGATCGCCTCCCTCTACTACGCCCACGTGGAGATGCCTCTGGTGAACGCTCTCATGGCGAGCTCGGTGTTCCTCGTTGTGGCTCTCACAGTGGATCGTTACTTTTCGGTGTGTCTTCCGACCAGGTTCCGCGAGGTGCACAACGAAAGGCGAGCTAGGCGTTCCATCGCCGCCGCCTACTCCATCGCCTTTTTGTTATATGTCCCCGTCTGTTTTCAGAAAATACCCGTGGAGGTGGAAGGCGGCGAGTTCGTCGCCTGCGATAATTTAGGCGTGACGGAGCATGCAGCCTTCAGAGCATATCTTCTGGCAAAGGAGGTGGTAGTACGATTAGGGCCTGTCGTGCTTTTAGCGGTGCTCAACGCCGCGATCATCGTCACTTTCAGAAGGACAATGAAGAGGCGGAGGGACATGGTCAGCCAAGGAGGCGGAGGTGGGAAGAAGTACAGGGAAGAGAGGCGCCTGATTGTTCTGCTAGCAGGGATTGTGCTCCTGTTCTTTGTGAGCGTCACCCCGGCCGCTGTGCTCACGCTGTTGAACAGTGACGATAAGGAGTACCATTTCGGGTTCCAAATGTTCAGGGCTTTCGCTAATACGCTCGAACTGTCCAACTACGCGATGAACTTCTACGTGTATTGCATGTGCAGCTCGGAGATTAGGAGGACGTTTGTGGCGCTTGTCACGTGTACGAAACCGACGCCGAATGCGAGTTCGGTGGCCGGAAGCAAGCCATCTGTGGAGAGCAACAACAAGTATTGAAGAAGTGGATCATAGTAGGCCCTTCTTATAACGATCTCGTGATATAGTGCAGCCTTTCTTATAACGACCCAACGATACAGCGCACCCTTCCTTACAACGACAAACTGCACCCTCCCATATAATGAATGACCCTACGATATAACACACTCTGTCTAAACGACCCCATAATATAGCGCACTATTCATTTTAACGACCCCACGCTATAGCACAGCCTTCCTTATAACGGCCCTATGATATAGTGTACCCTTCCTTTTAATGATCTCACGATATAGCGCAAGCTTCATTATAAGAACCGAAAGCTCCCGATAGGCTGATTAGTTTGCTTGCAATATTATTTTAACTTATTATAATGAATATCTCATACTGGTGCCACGAGGGAAAGGTCGTATTGAGGGTCTATTGTAGCACCGTGTGAAAGCGGTTTTAGTGACCCATGAATAAATCATTCGGACGAGATGTACTATAAGGTTAATCTTCGCAATAAACTTCTGCCCCCGATATGCATTTCATTGGGTTGTGTTACATCTGCCACAAGATAGCAATTTCGCTGATTGTTCTATTTGTTACAAAACTTGACAGCTGCGGTTGAAACCTATGCAGATGTTAGTGACATGTTATGTGAAAATGTCAGTCATAAGTCATGAAGTGTTGCATAGGGAACAAAAAAAAAAGTGGAAATCGTTGATCGCTGCCACCACGTAAAATATCAGTAACGACATTTTAACGAAGTTTTGATTTGTCCTCAAATAGCGGTATTGAAATATAGAAGCCGTAATATGACTCTTTGAATGCTGTTGTATGATATATAGCAACCAAATTACAAGGTTTTAATAGAGCACTTTAATTTTTAAGTTTTTTATATTTTGTTTATTTTCTCGTCAAGAGCTACGTAAAAACCTGTTCATGTAGTTTCAAAGGTAAATCTTTATTTATAAAGGGTAATTAAAAATAAGTCGAATCACGTGAGTTATGTTGTAGAGAATTACTCACCATTGTAAACAGATATTTTATATGATGTATGCATTCTCCTCAAGTGTGCAACGGAAATATCTTCGTCTATAATTTAATTCATAAACCCCGTCCCTACAATTTCTGAGTACCCCCGTTCTTCAATGTATATGTAAACATTATTTACCATCGGTAAATTACAGTATCATCGCTCTAAGAAACCAAAGCTTGATTATAGAACTTCTTTATACATAAGAGAAATGAGCATTTTACAAAATGGCGCTTAAGGATGTGATTATAGAATTTTCAATGTCCATTTCAACTGCAAGAAACTTTGGAAATGGAATTTTATACGTGGTACAAGAAACAATCTATTACAAAGTGTGTTTATAAGGTCTTAAACAGGAACATAGATTTTAGAATAAAATAAAAGAATATTTCTAAACTTTTAAAACAGAGAGTGTTTCATAGATTTGTTGATACCCGGTGTTTCATAAGTACGGAGATGTTTTTCGATACAATGTCGACAGCTTCCTGAAGAAAATTTAATGTGCATTAAAACAACTGGTTTTCAACATGTGGTATTTTCGCCTTGCTGGACCGAATTGCCAATTGAATGTTATGTAAAAATATGTTTTTCTCAGATTAAGTTTTCAAAATGTTTTACTCAGACTATCATAATTGTGGATAAGTGACACGTTTTCGAATTGTAAGTCTCAAAATTTTATTTGGTTTTGGTAAATTGAGAAAAGTATAAGACAAGTGCTGTTTCTATTGTAACATAAAAGATACATCAAACCAGATATAAATATCAAAACAATAAGGGATATCTTGTTTCATTGTAGATGAATTTAAACTTATTAAATTCAGGTCCAAATGTAAAGAAAATGTTGTCTTTTATTATATATATTTTTGTTTTAAGTAAGTGGTTAAGTCGAAAATTTTCAAATCGTCATTCACAGTCACTTCATCGTTTACCCAATGGTACTTAAGCGATTTTTGGATTTTGTAAAGTTGTTTTTACTGTTTCGAAATTAAAATAATTCTTCCTGTGCGTACTTTTAAATTTTTAATTAATTAATTTTTAACTAATTAATTGTAAGTTAGACCTCAATCTTTTGAATTAAAAAAAATATTGTAAAATGAAATATTTTTATGAATTTAAAAATTGAGGGCATGATTTGTAAAACTGGAGATCCCTGGACGAATATATATAAGGCCTTGAGTGTCAGAGGGTTAATCTAGTATCTTGACCCTTCACTGCATTCTGGGTCTCAGAAGTCCGAACCCAGAAAATGCTCTCTATATAAAGATGGTTAAAATAAAACCATCCTTAACTGGTTGGAACTCCTGACAACCTTTAGGGTCATTTTCAGCCTTCGAATACCAGCACAAGACAATAAATAGACTATTTGGGTTGTGGCACAATATTGGAATTGGTTACAGCACGTAAATCACTTTCTTTCTTGTGAAATAAAATCACTGCATAGAAGTATTTACTAAAAATTTCAAATATGTTATTTCATTTGTTGCATAATTACTACACCCTATTAGACAAAACCCTTTTTTTTTTTTTGGGGGGGGGGGGGGGGGGGGGGGTCAGGGGTAAATATAATTTTCGAATATTTAAAAAATATTTTTTTTCTAGTTTCTGGAAAGTATTTTGAGAGCACATTATCCTTTTCATCAAAATGAAATATTCTGTAAAGGATTCAGAACCCTTTGGTTTTGTTAGGGATATACTTGGTACATAATTAGCTATAAAGACAGTGACTAATTTTAATCACTATCTCAATTGAGATATTACCGACAGCAACGAATTATTATAGAGAAGAAAATTAGAATCACTCTGGATATAAAATATTAAAATAAAGCGGTAATATTTTTTAAAAAAATTCTAGGTATTTTTAGGCGAATTATCAATTCTAAAGTGGTAAAATAAATTACAACTGTATTGTTTTTTAACGTTTCATACTCCACGAACAATTTTACTAATTAAATTTTCTAAAACATTTTTTACACAAATGTAGGAAAAATCAACTTTTTTAAGTAATTTATTGCATTTAAAAAAGAGAAAACTAAACCTTGCGGGTCATTTATTTCAATCAATAGTTAATCACCTTTTTGCCCTCGGCTTTCTTTTTGTTTCGTTAAAAATGCAAATTATGGGAATTTCAGACTATTGCTATTTTTTTTTACTTTATTCCTTTATTATTAGTTTATTTGCTTCCCTTTAAAAAAGAAGTCTGGAAAAACTCATTTTTTATTATCAAAAGCCATAAACTGTTATTTACTTTAAAGTTATCTAAAAAAAGTATGCTTAAGTTTACATTTTTTTTAATAATTTCATTAATCTTCCAGTGTAAAAATTGCAGATTCTTTGCTTTATATCGTTGTGCCAGTGTTAAATTAGATAACTCGTTTTGAAGATTGAGGTATTAAATATAAGATCCTAGTTTAAGAACTCACCCCACGTTATTTCTACGGGCGCGTATTGTAACTAGGAACTTATATGCAATACCTCAATTTTCCTATGGAGTGATTTAGATGGAAAAGCGATATAAGTTCATAAAAATATGTTTATTTATATACGATATTCCTTAATGTATTTATAAGAAATTATTTTTTAAATATTTTTACATATCCTCATATATAACTAATATTTAAACTTAAATATTTAAATAATTAAAATATCTTAACTATTAAAAAAATTTCAATTTTAAATTACATTTAAAAAAATTGGCATTTAATGAAAATATAATTTTTTTTGTTCTTAAAAATATAAGAATTTAAATTATATTATTTTATTTTATAAATTTATAATCATTGAAATATAAAAAAAAAATCTTATTAATATTTTTATTATAAAACTTTTTGCCCTGTTAAATATACTTGTAAAAGTTTTGTAAATTTGTATCTAAACTTATCTGTGATTAATGTCTATTGTGTTGCTGTTTATGTATTATGTTCACTCAGTGTAAAATATGAATAAACTTTTTTTTAAGAAACTACCTGTTTTGTGAAAATCATTTCGGAAACTAAAAATAAACTGGTAATAAAGTAAAATCAGATTTCATGATGTTGTCTGTTAAATACTAATACTAGTACTAAATAATAATACTACTATTAATATTACTCTTTAAAAATAAAAAATAAATCTATTTAATACTAAAACAAGTACTAAATACTAGCACAACCATTAGTATTACTCTTTAATTAAGGTTTGTATTAATTTACATTAACAATATTGTAAAGATTCATTTATTATATTATTTTTAGCAGCGTGTTTTTTTTTATATTTCTATTTTCTAAGTTCCTTTCTTTTCTTTTGAAATAAATCCTGCTCTCAATTTGATCGCTATTCCGTACACATTTTGAAGCAATTCTGTTGATACCATTGCATTATAAATTAAATGCTCCATTGCATTTACCTCCCAAGAAAATTCAATCGGACCAAATGGTTTAAAAATATAATAAGTATTTTTAGATAACCAAATTAGTTATTTTTAGATAATCGGATTTATTTCATTTAGTAACAAATCAATTTTTTTTAATTATCCGAAATGGATAAAAGGATTTAAAGAATTCCGTTTATATACTTTTTTATTTTTATGGATAAGAGAATACCGGAAAATTGGATTTTGATTGTATTTAATCTCATACAATTTTATTGAATTGAATGTGTTTATTGTTAATCCATTTATGAAACAATAAAGTCAACAAGATTTACTGAATCCATTTAAAACCCACTAAACCCATAATTATCCCTTGTTTTAATTTTATTACAATTTTATCTTTTTTCTATAGTAGTGTCATTTATAGTTTTTTTTGTTGTTGTTGTTCTTGTTTTGTTAGGCTAAAGTTACTGAGTAGTAATTGTCCTTGTTCAGAAATAATAATAATAAATAAAAATATTATTTTAATAGCAGCCCTTTCCAGATAATAAAAGAGAACATGTTATAACTGCGACATCTACTGACGGCATTAGAAACTAAATTCAATTGTTATCAGTCAACTAATTCATTCGCTTTTCTCTAATAACCATTATTTAAATTAAATTTTAAATTCAACATTCCACAGTTTTCGTTGTTTTTTCCCTCTTACACAAGAAATATTTATATATTATCCGTGAAAGATTCATTGAGTAAATACCAAAGTTGAAATTGGATCTTTTTAAAGCACCTAATATTGAAGATTCACATGTTTAGCATTAAAATTCGAAAGATGAAAAAATCGTGTGCAGGTGTCTATTAGAGCACGTCCAGAAACGTTAAGTGAAACGTCATTTCATGTGAGTATAAAAATAAGAATTGGTCGTTACCGCACCTTTCGTCTGGCGACGCCGTACATAATCCATGTCCCGTGCGTGCTTTACTTTACTCACAAAATTTTACACGTTTATGCACCTAAGTTCCTATCGGTGCCTATTTGCTACAGAGTTAAAATGGAGGTAGAATAGACAGCCCTTAAGTGTAGTATAGTGTTTGAAATTGAATTTATCGTTATTCTGTTATATCACTTAGAAATAAATAGAATACACTCAAACCTGTTTTTGTGCGGTCTTTTTTTTGTGCGATTTTTTTTTGTGCGGTATATGAAAATTTCAATCAAATTGGAACATAATTGATTATCTGGCTACCGAGACATATACAAGCATCTAGTGAAACAACAGTCGTCGCGAAAACTGATCACTGACTACATGGTAACTTAAAAAAAGTCCAGCGAGTGCGAGGTATCTTCAAGTGACGAAAGCGATTTTGAACTAAGTTCGCGTATTGTCAGACTACGAAGGATAATGGTTATACGTTTTGAAAAGTTTTGTATGTGTAAAATAAGTACATATGTAAATAATTTTAATATGTTCTCATGTGTATTTTCTAAATCAGATTCCAAAAGGTTTGGCAAGATCCCAAATAGCTGTCAAGCCTCGTGTCTTGATTTCGTTTAAAAAAGCAATTCCTAGTTATTTCGTAAGGTTTTGAGTTATTTTCTATGTGAGACTTTTTTTTATGCGGTCCCTATCCACCGCATAAAAAAATATTTTTTTAATTGTGTTGCGAAAACTATTTTTTATAGCTACTTGTGAAGTTTGGTGCAAATTTTTTTTATGCGTTTTTTTTATGCGGTCCCTATCCACCGCACAAAAACAGGTTTGAGTGTACTAATCATACTTGAATAAAAAACATTACTCATTATGAAAATTAATTTTTGTTAACTTTTTATTTAAAAATATACTAATAAGACCTTTTACCCAATGCTTTGCATCATTATTTACAATGTGTGTTTATAGGGCCTCCTCTTGCAATGGGAATGTGTTTTGTAAACTTTCTTTGTAACTTAATTTCTGAAGAACTTATTGCATTTTTATCATTTGTCACTTCATTGTAAGCATGATAACTCAAGTTTCATTAAACGTTTTGTGAACGTTATTTTCCATTCAACTTTACATTAGCAGTGGGATGTTATGCACCTCAATCATAGAGATTAATTAGAATTTTTTTTTTTTTTTAGTAGAATTTTAAAATTGAATTTTCTTTTATTTAAAATACTATTTTTTTTAAAAAAGATTGTTGAGATGAATAATTTTTTTTTAGATTGTTAAATTTATCATATTAAAATTTAAGAAAATTGAGGACTATAAATGGAAAATTACCTAAGTCCAAAACATAATTTTTTTCAGGATAGCCGAAAAATGAAAATCACTTGCATCTGGTACATTCAACCAGGGCGATCTTTCAACAAATTTTTCAACTATTTCTACTGGAATTCGCACTTTGGGCGTTCTCCACTTTGTTTAACTTGGTCTTTAGAATATTTTTCCGTAAAAAAAAAGCTTTAGAATTTTTTTTTTTTGGTACTTAATTTGTTTTCTATTTCTAGTCCTCAATTTTAACTATGTGTTTTTGTAAAAGGATAAACCAGTGGAAAAAGGATTTAAGAAAACTGAAAACAGGAATAATAACAAGGAAAAAACAGTTACAAATCTTATAGATAATCAACACTTAATTCTCTGACATTTTTAACCGTTCTACCCAATTGAGTCACCAGTCAATTTGATTTCCTGTTGGAATTTCATCAAAACCGTCATAAATTTATATATGCGATAATTGGAATAATCTAAGTCAGGGTAGCATGTTTATTTTATTAATTTGAGAATTAATAAATCCCATTGGATTAAAAAAAAAAATAAATAATTCTAATGTATGTATTTTGTAAATATTTCTAATGTATTCATGACTGTAATGGTTCATTTCATATTCTCATATGTCGTTCAATTTTATAACTCGTTCTAAGCCCTTTTTCTGTGAAAAGTTAAAAATGATTTTTTGTGTTTTTCTGAAAAACTGTACATAAAAATAGTCGAAATTTAAGAAAAAACAAAGTAATTTGCAAATATTTGTTTGGTACAGATGTAAGACAACATATATCTTGTATTTGATCATCAACACACACATCAAAATTCATAATATAAAATTTATTACCTGTAGAACCGTGGACAAATAGTCATCCCCATACGTGTTATAGTCATCGAAATCTATTCTGTGCGATTGGAATACAACTAATGTAGTTATAGTACTCCCCAATCACGGAGTAATCTTCGAAAATTTAATGCAAATAAATAACGTCCATGTAGAATGGGATTAAATGTGTATTTTACTCCTCAAATTCAATTTATTTAAAACTCATTAAGGTAAAGAACTTTTGATCCTCCCCCAAATAATAATAAAAAAAAATATTGCAGATATTTTTTTACGATAAAATAAATATCCAATAAATTGGATCATTTTCAGTTTATGAGAGAAGATTTATCGTTATATTACGGTAATGGAAGTATTATTATTTTTTAGTTTAGAAAATTTGAAAAATGGGTATGTTAATCTTTTTCGTGTCGAAAAGAAGTATTTTTGCTACTAAGGTGATAATTAATGAGAGAGTTTTTAATCCATTTTCTATATTTGTTTTCTATAAGAGTAGTCGGACTTAGGTTGTTCAGAAAGAATATTGTAAAATAAATTAAATTTTAATTCGGTTTGGTTATATTCAATTTTTTAGGAGGATTCATTATTGTTTGTCATTAATAACTATAAACATTTAAATTTACTCAGCAAAAAAAAGCCAGCATAAATCTTTCATAAAAATTATGAAATTGAAGGTTTTATGTAGGAAAACTACAGGTTTTTTAAAGATATATTAAATTACAGGTTCTATTTCAAATTCCCTATTAAACTTGTAAAAAATCTGAAAAAAACCTTCAATTTTGAAGGTTTGTACGAATGTTTTTTGCAGATATAGTGAAATTATTAAAGGGAAAATACAGATGTTTGTAAAGGTTTTATTCAATTAAATTAAAAATGCAGTTCTTTTCTTCGAAAATTCTTCTTAAAACTAACCGTTTCACAATTTTGAGGAAGGTTTAAAGGTGACTGATTTTTTACTGGGCAGGTGTTGTTTCATACCTTAAAAATGTATTTTGCTCTTGTATTCCGTTTTTATCAGAAGAAACAAGATTATCAGTAAACAAATAAACTATAAATTGACTAATATCTCTGATTTCTTCGTATTTTCTTAATTAATGTAAACTCATATATTACACCGGACGCTAAGAAAGTTAAAACATTCAAAAATCTACTAACTAACACGTTTTTGAGAAATACAGAAGTTATAACTTCTGCACAAATTGTTTGGTGATGGTCTTTGTTTCACTGTTAAAAATAGGTACTCAAAAATAAGTCAAATGTATTCATATTTAGTACGCTTAATGCTTATCATGGCTCCGAAAACATAAGTTCAAATTTTGAAAATGACAAATATTCAAAAATGAGTTCAATGAGAAAAAATGATTAAAAAGAGCAGAGGCTGTCTTCATAGATCCCTTTAAGAAAATATCAAAAATTACAACAACGACTTATCGGGAATCGAACCCAGATCCTCAGGTGCCGCAAGGGTGACTTGTGGAAATTATAAATCAAAGAAATGTTAAAAATGGTGTGCCGAAAGAATGTTAAGTAAGATAATTGAGTTGTAATAACTCATCTTCTATTTAAGCAACCGATATAAAATAATGTGGAAAGCCATCTACTGAATAACTATTTTAAATTTGTCAGGTCGCTTTGTTAATATCGCTAGAACAGAAGTTGAAATTAGCAAAATTAAATCACATTACTCATGTTTGAGAAAGTACGGTAACTTAACTTTGAGTACGTCATCGCTCATTTATTATGTAATTGTACTCAAAGAAAACGAATAAATTCAGTTACCTGTTTTTAATTACCTTTTTTTACAGGTTGATTGTTGTAGATTTAGCTGTATTGAATAATAATTCATTATTCTCGCCAACTACTTAGTTTATATTTTAAAAAAAATCACTGAGCTGTAATAGCAACAAACAAACTAGTTACAGAATAGCAAAAATGATTGTTTATTATTTTAAACAGTCAAACAATTACATGATCTCCGCCCAAACATTTGTAACCCTGTACACAATATCTACAGTTAAAAAGATTATTTTAACTTCGTTTTAAATAATGACAATATATACCCTTTTGAGATATTCCGAAGAATTTAAAGATTCCGAATCAAAAACAGTTTAGATTATACAAAACTTGCTGTAGGATTAAAACTAACGGTAAAATTAAGTTAAAACTTTTAACTCTCAAGTTAAAACTAATAAAAACTATTAAACTTGATTATGTGTACATAATTTCCTATTTTATATTCAAGTGTTACCACCTGGAATTTAAAAGATCCGTAAATAAAAAGTGATGAGCAACATCAATCGAATTTCTATAACACTCGACTAGAATAGTTTGATTTTCGATAGACTACCCATAAT